>REGO01000364.1:1454624-1536398 GCA_010120015.1 Rhombomys opimus | reverse complement strand
ACTACACAACAATCAAAAGGGAGGAAATCATGAAATTTGCAGGCAAATGGTGGGATCTAGAAAAGATCATTTTGAGTGAAGTATCCCAGAAGGAGAAAGACAAACATGGTATATACTCTCTTATATAGACCTACAAGATATGATAAACATAATGAAATCTACACACCTAAAGAAGATAATCAAGAAAGTGGACAAGGGCGAAGATTATCAATCCTCACTTAGAAAGACAAATGGGATGTACATTGAATGTATTATAGGAATCTACCACAAAAGGCATCTGAAAGACTCTACCCAGCAGTGTTCCAAAGTAGATACTAAGACTCATAACCAAACCTTCGGCAGAGTGCAGGGAATCATATGAAAGAAGGGGAGTTTGATGTGGAAAGGATAGGAACTCCACAAGGACCAAACATATCTGGGTACAGGGTCTTTTCTGAGATTGACACTCAACCAAAGACCATGAGTGGATAAAACCTAGAACCTCTGTTTGGATGTAACCTGTGATAGCTCAGTAATCATTTGGTCTCCTATAGTAAGGGGAACAAGGACTCTTTCTAACAGGAACTCAATGACTGGCTCTTTGAGCTCCTCACCCCACAAGGAAGGAGCAGTACTGTTAGGCCACAGAGGAGGACTTTGCAGCCAGTCCTGAAAATACCTGACAAAATGGAGTCATATGAAAGGGGAGGAGGTCCTCCCTTATCAGTGGACTAGGAAAGAGGCAGGGAGGAGTTGAGGGAGGGGGTTGGGACTGGGGAGGGAATGAGGGAGCAGGATATAGCTGGGATACAGAATTTAACAAAATGTAAATAATAAGAAAAATAAAATTAAAAAAAAAAAAAGATATCAACCCAAGCTGCTCATGACTAAGATCTTGTGCTAACGGGTGAACCAAGAAGATAGGCTCAGCAGAGACTGTGAGAGAGCACGGGCCTGTGGGGGGTTTAAATGTCAAGCTATACAGTGCAGAGTTCTGTTGTCAAAGGGGAGCTGTTGAGGGAACAGTGTCCAAAAGCATAAAGAGATTATGCCACTGGAGTGGGCTCATTTAGGATTATTCTGCTAAAATATTACTGAGGCTGGGGAAAAGAGCAGATTGCTGACTTGAAGCTTGTTAACAAGACTCTTCTGTAGAGACTCAGAAGATCATGGCCCCCAACTAATGAATATTGTAGCAGGAAAATGGCTTGACAGGTTCCTTCTTGTTCCAATTGAGCCTGCTTCTGCAAGAACAAAAGGTCAGTTGTGTTACAGATATTGAGAGAAGTATAGTTTGGACATGTCTCTAAGTGCACCAGGGTTCAATGGCTGCTAGGGAATTGATTTCTTACATCAAGGCCAGATGGCTGCTTGAAGAGGGAAAAAAGGCAGAAGATGACATTCTATTTACCAAATAAATAAATAAATAAATAAAATCATTTTAAAGAGAAGAAGGAAATTCTCAGTGGGCCACAAAGTATAAACAATGAAATGCTGGTCAATGTGAAAATACTAAATGATTACAGCATATAGAGCTTGTCAATAATTAGCGAATCACTATTTTAATCAAGCATGTGTAGGGAAATTTTTCTTTAAAAATACTCTCTTAATTTCTAATTTTTTAACAGAAGGAATATTTAACTTTGAATGTCTATGTATGCATGTCTGCATTTGTGACTTTATGTATGCCATGCACACACATATGCTTTAGAAGGTCAAAGGGTATGAGACCCTGAAGCTGGATTTACAGTCATTTGGAACCAGCTTTGGTTCTCAGCAGGAGCGCCAGGTGCTACTGACCACTAGGTCATCTGTCTAGCCCTACATCTTCTTTTTGACATTCAGAACAGATTTATTTTCTCCAGTTACAGAATTCTGTGTTTAAATGTACACAGTTTAAAGTTCACTTAATTTTCTAGGCGAGAATGAAAAATAATTGTATAAAAACACTTGTGTGATTTCTTTCTACATCCCAAAGTAGCCACTAGAAATTTTTTTTTTCTGGGTCAATTACTTAATGTTGGGAGACATAAAATGGTTTTAAGGTAGAATGTGTTTAAAATAATGGTTTTCTTTTTTAAAGGAAGTTTGGGAAAATAATTATCTTATGTTCATGTTCTATATCTAAAAATTTAACTAAAATATTATGTTATCATACCCCACCAATTTTTCCCTTCAAACTCTCCCATGTGCACTTCCTCCTTTGTTCTCTCAAAATCATGTCCTCTTTAGCTTTAACCTTGTGACACACATACACACGAAAGCAAACACATATAAATATCTCTTAATGTATAAGTGCATCCTGTTGAGTCCAACTTATATTATAATTTACTATATGTCATATCCATGTATGTTTGTATAGACATAAGGGTTTGCATATTGTGTGCATGTGTGTGTGTACTTTCATGCTTAACTTGATAATGAGAAGTTATTAACTTCCCAAGTATCATCATTTAGAAGAAAACATAGAAACCTGCCAATCTTAATACATTGTTTACAAGGTATGCTCAGTAAATACTCATTACCAAACTTCTGCAGTCAAGTGAAGGATGCACCTAAATATAACACATGTTTAAATGTAGGTTAAGTCCCATGAACCCTGATTTACTTTATAAAATGACAAATATCCCATTGAACTGGAGGTAATTTTATTATAATATTGAACTAAACATGTCACCATCTGTAAAATATTAGGTGCTACTAACCAAAAAATCATTCTAACCTGTCTCCACATAGAACAAGAATCCTGAGACCTGTGTATTAACATACACAGTTTGTAGATTATACAGCTTGTAAGCTCTCCGGGTTCACTTCTCACATTGAACAATAGTGAATTGTTTCCTCCAAATTTCTTCCCTGCTTGGACACTACATTTTTTCTTATTGTTGAATAATAGTCCGTGTTCTGTCATACTACTGACTGCTAATACATGTACATCCTAAAAGGAATCTTGGGGATTTTTTTTGTTTTGTTTTGTGTGTGTGTGTGTGTTTTAGCGATAATAAATAAAGCTACTCAGACCATTTATTTGTAAAATTTTAGATGCAATAATATTCATTATAGTCTGGTTTGCTGAAAAAACACATTAAATTGAACATATCTGAGAAATAACAAATGATATTTTAAATATATGAATATATTTATAATTTGTTTAGAGTAAAGGCATTAAACACACCTTATTCTTTCTTTAAATATGTATTCCATTAATGTTTATGTTTATCACACTCTGACCAGCAATACACTAAACACTTTTGGAAGCATAACACCTACTATTCAACATCTAACTCACTCTATCTCCGCCTCTTCTTCCCAGGCTCTAATAAACCAACTCTGCTCTCACCTCCTTTAAGATCACTTCTTTCATGTTCTACATATAAATTAGATTATGTGGAATTGAATGTGGTAGGCAGTGGCTTGTTTTTAACATCATACTGTCAAGTGTTCCACCCACATTAGATCTAATGAAAGGATTCCATTCTTTTTTAGCCTGAATAGCATCATTGTTTTTGTGCTCTACATGTGTTCTCGCTCATCATATTAGCATTTATTAATCATACAAAACAAGGAGATTCATTTTGCCATTTTATAAATGTACATAATAATACACTGATCATCTTCAAGGCCCTGTAATTATATCTTGCTACTCCTCTTCTGGTTACCCTCCCTACCTTAGAAGTCCTGCATTTACTTTTGTGTGTTATCTCTATTAAGTTCTTGAAATCCATATTCTGCATAAAAAAGAAAACAATAAGCCATTTTCTGTCTTAATCTTGCTTATTATCAAAATGATGATTCCAAATTCCACCAATTTTCCTAGAAACTATGTTTTATTTTCATAATTATGAGTGATTTAAACTCATTATATGTACATACTACAATTCCTTATTCATATGTTGATTTGCATCTAGATAAGTCCATCTGTTTTAGAAAAATTTATGCTAAGTCTACTGCCCACTTTTAGTTGGGCTACTTGCATTTTTCCGTTAAGATTTCAAGTATTTTTATTAATTCTTTAAGAATTCCAAGCAATGTTATCCAATTCAATCTCCCTTCCTGTACTGCTCCTGGAACCACCAACCCCTTCCTTTCCCAATCAATATTGTGTCCTTTCTTCCTCCATTAAGGCCAATTTGTGTTGATCAAACATTCTTAAATGAATGGCTTTGCACTGGATTAAAGAATTATCAAATTCTATAATCTTAGAAAAGATAAATTTTCTTTCTCCCACCTACTAAAATATGTCATTGAAAGTTTTGAATGGCTTTATTCTGAACAGTCCTTGTCAGATGTGGTTTGAAAATGTTTGCAGTGGTTAATTTTATGACATTGCTAGAATCATCAGAGAGGAAGGAGACTTGGTTGAGAAAATGACTCCCTAAGCTCTGGCTGTAGGCAAGTCTGCAGTTCATTTTCTTTTTTCTTTTCTTTTACTTTTTTACTTTATTATTTCTTACAATTTATTCACTTTGTATCCAGGATGCGGTCCCCTCTATCTTCTCTTCCCAACCCGTCTTCCCCCCCTTCTCCTCCTATGCCCCTCCCCTAGCCCCCTAATAGGGAAGGTCCTCCTCCCCTTTTATTTGACCCTATGCTATCAGGTGTCATCAAGGCTGGCTGCATTATCTTCCTCTGTGTACTGGTAAAGCTGCACCCCCGCCTCATGTGGAGGTGATCAGAGAACTAGCCACTGAGTCCATGCCAGAGACATCCCTTGTTCCCCATACTGGGAACCCACTTGGAGACTGAGTCTTTGGGCTACACCTGAGCAGGGTTTTAAGTCCTTTCCTTGTATGGTTCTTGGTTGGGTTATCAGTCTCTGCAAGACCCCCAGGTCCCAGATTTTTGTTTGTTTGGTTGGTTGGTTGGTTGGTTGGCTCTGTTTGTCTCCTTTCGGAGCTCCTGTCCCCTCTAGGTCTTCTATCTCCCCTTTCTTTCATAAAATTAGTGATTGATGTGGGAGAGCTGAGCTCCCTGTGGGTAGAACCATCTTAGGCTGGTACTGGGTTCCATGAAATGGCAAGTTGGGAAAGCCATGAGGAGGAAGTCAGTAAGCAACACACCTCCATGGCTTCCATATCAGTAGCCTCCAGGTTCCGGGCCTGTTTGAGTTCCTATCCAGAATCCTTTGATGATGAACAGTGTAAGCCAAATAAACCCTTTCCTCTCCAAATTGTTTAAGACATGGTGTTTCATCACCACATAGTTTTATTCTGTTGTGTAAGATAATTATTGCTAATTTACTTTTGAGCTTTTAGTTTAATACAATTCCTTATTCTATTACTGTTTATTTCCATGCTTCCAGTGTTATTTCAA
Source organism: Rhombomys opimus (assembly GCA_010120015.1). Lineage (NCBI taxonomy): Eukaryota > Metazoa > Chordata > Mammalia > Rodentia > Muridae > Rhombomys > Rhombomys opimus. Next base: position 1,531,106 of record REGO01000364.1, on the reverse strand, counting down.
CAGTCTATCTGAGTATGATTTCTTAAATGAGTTCTACTATGTATTTTTTTTTTCTAGTTTCAAAGTTTTAGGTATTGCTTAAATATTTAAATCTATCTGGGATTAATGTTTGTAAATTATGAAATTGGCAAGTTAGTTTCATTCTATTGCATGAAGACATCCTATTTTCTTTGTACCATTTATAAGAAACCTTTCTCCAATGAATGCTTTTAGCATTTACAGCCTTGTTAAAAATCACTTATCTGTAGATGAAGTAGTTACTTCCAGTTTCTCTTTTTTGTGTTAGCATAAGTGTGTGTATGTGTTTTTATTCCAGTAGCAATCTCACTTTATCATTACAATTTTGTGCTGCACTTTGAAGTCTATGTGAGTATATTTCTTCTAGGTGGGTTTTTCTTTGGAAATTTTGTGTTACTTCTCAAATTTTTTAGGAATTTTTCCTAGTTCTGTTAAGAGTGTCATCAGGTTTAAATGGAGAGTGAATGAACCTATAAATCTCCTTTGGTCATGTGTACATTTTAACTATTGATTCTTCTAGCTCAGTAATAATGTCTATAGAAAACTTTCATTTTTACTCTTTAATTACTTTTATAATTGAAAAACTTTTGTAAAGTTTTATTATAGGTATTTTTACTTTTTGGGTTAAATCTTTATTACTAGGTTATTCTAAGACCACTGTTGATATAATACATATTTTATTATATGTTATACATTAATAACATGTGTGTATATTTTATACCAGGTCAACATGTAGTAGTAAGTGGATTTGAACTCATAGTCTCCTGAAATTTAAGTAAGTACTCTCTCAACTGAGCTATGTGTCAATATCTCCTTTACAGATTTTTATGTTAGATGCTTTTCTATTGATATATACAAAATCTCTTGGGTCTTCTGTGTTAATATGACATCATATCAGATGAACTGATCCTTTATCATCATACAAAATTCTTCCTTTTCTTCTCCTACTGTCATGCTTTGAGTTTTTTCTGTCTTATATAAATATTAATTACTCTAGCTTTCCTTTGAATTACATTTGTATAAAATATTTTCACATCACTACAGTTCAGTCTACACATCTCCGTGAAAGAGTGACTGAGTTTCTTCTAAGAAACATTTTCTTTGGGTCTTGGCTTCTAGAAATGTTCAGTCTGTGTCATTTGACTTGAAAATATAATGCATTCATATTTAAGGTGATTTTCATTAAAATTCTACTGTAGCCATTTTGTAACTGATTTTACAGTTTGATAATAACTATGTCTTTCCATTCTTTTTCTTATAGCCTTTCTTTATGAATAACATTCTAAGTGAAATCCCTTCCTATGTATTTGTATGCCTTGCTTATTTTTAATTTTTTTATTCATTATTATTACTATTATTATTATTTATTACAATTTATTCAGTTTGTATCCACTGAAAGAGGAGGTCCTCCTTCCCTTCTATCTGAACCTAGCCTATCAGGTCTCATCAGGACTAGTTGCATTGTGTTCCTCTGTGGCCTGATAAGGCTGCACCCTACAGGGATTGGTGATCAGAAAGCCTGTCACTGAATTCATGCCAGAGAAAGTCCCTGCTACCTTATGGGGGAAACCAGCAGGAGACTGATTCAATGGGCTACATCTGAGCCACCTGTCCCATCCAGGTCTTTCAATCTCCCCATTCTTTCATGAAACATCAAGTTAGACCAGCACCATTTGTTGAAGATGCTTCTTTTCCATTGTATTGTTTTGGCCTCTTTGTCAAAAATATCGTGTGTCCATAGGTTTGTGGGTTTACATCTGGGTCTTATATTCGAGTCTATTGGTCCACCCTTCTGTTTCTATGCCTGTACCACACAATTTTTATTACTGTTGCTCTATAATACAGCTTGAGATCAGGGATGGAGATAACTCTGTATATCTTGCTTATTGTTTTTAGCTTATTTACTTAGGTTAACAAAAGGAAAAAAATATTGGTTATAAAATGTGCTTTGAAATAAAAACGTAATATGATTATTTTATATTATATGCTATTTATTGCATTAGTGTTATTAAGAAAATCAATAATATATTGTCAACACTGATAGTAATATATTATTATTGTTATAAAAGAGACAAAAGGAGAACAAATACTTACAATGATGAGACCACATACTTCATTTGTCTGAATGAAGTGAAGTTTTAAATTCATGCTTTATTTTTCTATATTACCTGTCTCTTAAATATCACTGTTTAGTGCATAAACATCTAATTATCCCTTTAAAATTCAAATATTCTCAGCAATGCTAAATAATTGTGAATTTATTTATCTGATAATTTTTAAGTGAGTTTTAAATGTTTTTTTTCTTGCTATTTGAAATATTTTTCTTTTGGTTTGAAGAGCTCTCTTTACTATTTCTTGTAGGAACTATTTAGTGTGAATACAGTCTCATAACTTGGCTTTATCTGGAAATGCCTTTAGCTTTTCATTGTTGCTGCTTTGTTGCTTACTTTATTGGTCATTGTGTTTTTGCTAGGCTTTTCCTCTCTGCAGGTGCCTTGAAAATTGTTAGTTTTATTTCTCTTGCTCTGTAAATTTCTACTTAGAAGTTACACCCATCAGAATGGCCAAGATGAAAAACTCAAGTGACAACACATGCTGGAGAGGTTGTGGAGAAAGGGGAACCCTCCTCCACTGCTGGTGGGAATGTAAACTGGTACAACCACTCTGGAAAGCCATCTGGCGCTTTCTAAGACAATTAGGAATAGTGCTTCCTCAAGACCCAGCTATACCACTGCTAGGTATATACCCAAAGCTTGCTCAAGTACACAAAAGGGATACTTGTTCAACCATGTTTATAGCAGCTTTATTTGTAATAGCCAGAACCTGGAAACAACCCAGATGTCCATCAACGGAAGAATGGGTACAGAAATTATGGTATTTCTACACAATGGAATACTACACAGAAATCAAAAAGGAGGAAATCATGAAATTTGCAGGCAAATGGTGGGATTTAGAAAACATCATTCTGAGTGAAATATCCCAGAAGGAGAAAGACAAACACGGTATATACTCACTTATATAGACCTATAAGATATGATAAACATAATGAAATCTATACACCTAAAAAGGATAATCAAGAGAGCGGACATGGGGTAAGAGGATCAATCTTCGTTTAGAAAGACAGACGGGTTGTGCATTGAACGCATGACAGGGGTCTACTGAGCGCATCTGAAAGCCTCTAACTAGCAGTGTTTTCAAAGCAAAGACTCATGACCAAACCTTTGGCAGAGTACAGGGAATCATAAGAAAGAAGGGGAGTTAGTCTTATGGGGAAAGGATAGGAGCTCCACAAAGACCAAATATATCTGGGCACAGGGTCTTTTCTGAAACTGACATTCACCCAAGGACCATGTATGGATATAACCTAGAACCCCCGCTCAGATGTAGCCTGTGGTAGCTCAGTAACCAATTGGTTTCCCAAAGTGAGGGGAACAAGGACTATTTCTAACAGGAACTCAATGAAGATACCTGATAAAACAGGATCAGATGAATGGGGGGAGGTCCCCCCCTATCAGTGGACTTGGAAAGGGGCACAGTAGGGATGAGGGAGGGAGGGAGGGACTGGGAGGGAATGAGGGTTCGGGGCATGGCTGGGATACAGAATTAAAAAAATGTAACTGATAAAAATAAAAAATAAAAAAAAAGAAGTGTTCTGTCAGAAGGCTTAAAATATGCACTTGTGCTATTGATTTCTTGTATCTTGCCTTCAGAAACTTTGCTTAGAATTTGAAAACTTGGTTACAGTAAGTCTGCAGTGTACATATTTGAAACAGTTCACCTGTGATTTTACCTATCTGCACATTTATGTTATAATCTTCTCTAGATTTGGGTATTTTATTAGAATAAACTCTGAATTCTCCTATAACTGTAGTATTCTCAAGTCTCTTCTGAAACCCAGTAACTCAAATATTTGTTTCTTTGATTCTTTCCTACAATTACTTTATTCTGTTTTAAATTTTCTCATCTGAATGTATTTAAGGCAACAAGGTATATTCTATTCTATTAAGTTTGCCTTTGTTGCTTATTCATTTTAACTAAATATTTTTAATATTTATGTTTTTAATTCCATGTTTCAGTTGAATTTGAATATTTTTTGTGTCTTTAAGTTTATTGAGTTTCTGTAAAACAGGTTAAATTGTCCAAGTGAGTATGTATTCATCACTTTTAATTTATAGGATGAAGACAGCTTGTTCATCTTGCTGTATTACTGTTTGTAGTTACTGAACTCCTATATATCCCAAGAACCCAGTGCCCCTAACTAGCCAGAACTTAGCCAAAGAGATCTATGTTCCTTTTCCCTTCTAACCTCCTTTCTTGCCTACCTAGGGTTGGAGGCTTAGGAGAGAGGTAGAAGCTTAAGGAACCTCAAATAAAGTAGAGTTTAAAACCTAGTACCTACAAGGAGGTCCATGAATTCAACAGCAAGATATTGGATAGGTATAGGGAGAGATAGAAATGGGATAAATACAATGTACTCATGTAGGAAAGTCTAAAAATGCATACAAATTCGATTTTCAAAAAGTGAAAATATTCTTAGGGTATATCATAATGGTAGGAAACTCAGTTCACATCCATACAGCCCTAAATTCTCTCATTAATATCTCAATAAAAGAAAAGAGAAAGTCAAAATTAAAAAGAATACACAGTTTTGACTTTTTTGCCAGGGTTGTGTATGTAATTTAACAAGATGTTGTACTTGAAGTTTTTCATTAAAACAATACAACAAAATGAGTGATGGGTTAGTTTTGTTTGATGATGTGGTTATCTTTGGCAAAAGTATATGCATAGTTTTCAAATTTTGTCTTCACAACTAATCAATAAATCTGTCATCAAGTGAAATTATTTGATACACTGAAATCTACATTTTTTGCAGTGGCATTTCAATTTTTCTATAGACATTCATGCATGTTCTTTAGAAACTTCCATGTGTAATTCAGAAGTAGGGACATTGATGTCTGTCTCACTACTCAGATCACTAAAGAAAGCTCTTAAAATTTTCTGAAAAATTGTGCTATTCTCTACTTTAAGGAGTCATAGTAAGTTAATTGAAATTATAAGTGGATAGTCACAGCACAATAGTTATCTCATGTTAGGCACTTGGTATGCGCTGCTAAGCGTCACAACAAAAGAAATAACAACAAATAAAAAAATCCACAAGAGAAATAAGAAGAATCTGAGAGGTGTCAAAAACGGAGCAAAACAGGCAGTCTCAGGTCCCACTTCCCACTACACAGTGTTCAGCCTAACTCAGCACAAGGAATACGCATTAGAAACATGAGGAATAATTCCTCGAGAGGCTCATATTCCAATTTGTTATGTGGTGATTTCTGCAGGATAAAAAAATTAAACGTCCCCTCTCCTTAGACCATGTGTGAAATCACCAGTACAATGAAAAGCCTTGGCTTCCCTACAAGCATCCTCTTGGCAAGTCTTCTGACTCTCTGAGAAATCCAGTACAAATGTCTTCCAAGTTTAGTTAGTTTAGTCATCAAAAACAATTTACTGGAACTCCCAGGGTCCAGACAGAAATTAATCTCTGTGTGTATAACAGCAATGTGAAGCAAAAGGAGTACAAAGCTTGCTAAGCAGAGGGGCAATTCTTCAGAGCTCTCATATAGCAATAATACTAAACCAGATTTCTCCTTCTCTTCCAGTGCTTAAAAGTTAGTAAATGCCAGCCAGAAATGTCATGACACCTACCTTATCTGAAAAAATTCTGACACCATTATGAACTGGGCATCTATCTATTCAATTCTTTTTGAGCTGTATGGGTTCCCTTATATATACACCATGAGAAATAAGGACAAGAAGATGGCTTCTTCCCTGTTTCTCTATGAGTTCCAGACTAATAAGACAATACTAAAAACTGGCTAACACAGGAAGATTGTGGAGTCTTTTGTTAGCAAAATGTAAGAATTTGAGTTTACTAGGATGTCCTCTCTTTCAGAGTATGTAAAGTCCTGAAGCATAATGAAAGTGATATGAACTATGCCATGCCTTCGGGAGAGAAGAGCAGAAAAAGGAAAAAAAAAAGTGATGTCTAGGAGAAGCTTTAAGATTGTGTTTCACTTAAAGAAGTTAAGCAAAAAGGAGGACTCTGGGCAAGATGATCAATACTCACACAGAAAAACAAAGGGGATGGACAAATGAAGGAGAAAATGGGACAGGAGCCTACCACAGAGTGCCTCTGAAAGACTCTACCCAGCATTGTATCAAAGCAGATGCTGAGACTCATAACCAAATTTTGGGCAGAATGCAGGGAATCTTATGAAAAAAGGGGGAGATATTAAGGACTGTAGGGGACAGGAGCTTGACAAGGAGAGCAATAGAACCAAAAAAATCTTTGCACAGGGTTATTTCTGAGACTGATACTCCAAACAAGGATCATGCATGGAGACAACCTAGAACTCCTGTTCAGATGTAGCCCATGGCAGCTCAGTATCCAAGTGGGTACGCTAGTAAGGGGAACAGGGACTGTCTCTGTCATGAGGTCAGTGGCTGGCTCTTTGATCACCTCCCCCGGAGGGGGGAACAGCCTTACCAGGCCACAGAGGAGGACAATGCAGCCAGTTCTGATGAGCCTTGATAGGCTAGGGTCAGATGGAAGGGGAGGAAGACCTCCCCTATCAGTGGACTTGGAGAGGAGCATGGGAGGAGATGAGTGAGGCGGGTGGAATTTCGAGGGATTGAGGAAGGGGGCTACAGCTGGGATAAAAGGGAATAAACTGTAATTAATGTAAAAAAATTAAAGTATAAATAAGATTATGTTTCTAGCGTGACTCTATTTCTATACTTATTTCTATAAGTATTTTATTTAGATAGACTCTAACTAACACATATTTCGCTCACCTAAAGTGTAAAATTCAGTGGGTTTGATATATTAACATTTGCAGAGTCACCCAAACCAATTTTAAAACAATATTATAATTCTTCCTCCAAAGAAAATCTTTTTCTATCAACAGTCATCCCAGGATTCCCACTAATAATTTTTGTACCTCCAGCCCTAGAAACTAAAATTTACTTTCTATTTTTATAGATTTGCCTTTTTTGTCTTTGTGACAGGTTCTCACTCTGTAGTTCTTGCTGGACCGGAACTCACTAAATAGACCTGTAGACCTGGTTAGCTTTATTTTTTTTTTAAATATTATTTACAGTTTGTTAACTTTGTATCCCTGCTGTATCCCACTCCCTCTTTCTCTCCCAATCCCACCCTCCCACTCTCAGTTCCTCCCTGCCCCTTTCCAAGTTCACTAATAAGTGAAAACCTCCTCCCCTTCCATCTGATACTGGTTAATCAGGTGTCTTCAGGAATGGCTGCAAAGTCCTCCTCTGTGGCCTAGCAAGGCTGCTTCTCCAGGGTGTGTGTGGGGGTGTCAAAGAGCCCGCCATTGAGTTCATGTCAGAAACAGTCCCTGTTCCCCTTATTAGGGTTCCCACTTGGATACTGAGCTACCAAGGGCTACATCGGAGTAGGGGCTCTAGGTTCCATCCATATATGGTCCTTGTTTGGAAAAACAGTCTCATAAAAGACCCCTGTTCCCAGATATATTTTACTCCTGTCTCTCCAGGTCATATTAACTCCCCCCCCCCTTTTTTTTGGTTTCCTAAATTCTGCCGGAGGTTTGGTTATGAGTCTTAATATCTGTTTTGATACACTGCTAAGTAGAGTCTTTCAGAGGCCCTCTGTGGTAGGCTCCTGCCCTGTTACTTGTTGGTTCCTACATCCAATGTCCATCCCATTTGTTTTTCTAAGTGAGGATTGATCATGGTACCCTGGGTCCTCTTTCTTGTTTATCATCTTTAGGTGGATAGATTTCAGTATATTTATCCTATCATATAGGTCTATATAAGTGAATATATACCATGTGTGTCTTTCTGCTTTTGGGATACCTCACTCAGGATGATCATTTCTAGGTCCCACCATTTGCCTGCAAACTTCATGTTTTCCTCATTTTTAATTGCTGAGTAGTATTCCATTTTGTAAAAGTACCACAATTTCTGTATCCATTCCTCAACTGAGGGACATCTGGGTTGTTTTCAGGTTCTGGCCTTACGAATAAAGCTGCTACAAACATGGTTGAGCAAATGTCCTTTTTGTGTACTTGAGCCTCTTTTGGATATATGCCTAGGAGTGGTATAGCTGGATCTTGAGGAAGCACTATTTCTAATTGTCTGAGAAAGTGCCAGATTGATTTCCAAAGTGGTTGTACAAGTTTACATTCCCACCAGCAATGGAGGAGGGTTCCCCTTTCTCCACATCCTCTCCAGCATGTGTTGTCACTTCAGTTTTTGATCTTAGCCATTCTGGTGGGTGTAAGGTGAAATCTCAGGGTCAATTTGATTTGCATTTCCATGATGGATAATAAGGTTGAGCATTTCTTTAAGTGTTTCTCTGCCATTCTGTATTACTCTACTGAGAATTCTCTGTTTAGCTCTGTACCCCATTTTTTAATTGGATTCCTTGATTTGCTGCTTTTTAACTTCTTTAGTTCTTTATATATTCTGGTAGCTTTAAGGTCTCAGAGAAACTCCTGCCACTGCACATCATGCTGGGATTCAGAGATCCACAACTGTCTGGCTAAATTTGCTTATTTGACTTATACAATTCATGTCTCTTGGTGATTGACTTTTTTTAAATAATGTTTTCAAGGTTCAATGTCTTCTTACAATGTCATAACATGTATTAGGAGATGGCTGGATTGTCTTATTGAAGAGTATTTTACCCTATGATTGCTATATTTATATAGTTATTTGATAATTATATACTTTGTTTAGTCTCTACATTTTGCCTTGAAGGAAAAACACTCCTAAATGCATTGATGGGAATTTTTAGGGATGATTATTTTTATTTCCTCTGCTTATATATCTTGGAGTATAATGGCTGTATCACATTATGGTTCTCATGTGTGAAAATTTCCTAGATGTTTCCAGAGCAGCCATACCAATACACATCCTCGTCATCAATCCATGGGATTTCCAATTTCTCTATAATCTTTCTAACACTGGTTATGATGTAACTTTTTTGTATATAATCATTAAAGTTGATATGAAGTGGAATCTTATTTTGGTTTATATTTTACTTATGGCTAATAATGTTAACCCTATTTTAATGAATTTGGTTTCTTGGATATATTTTTGGGAAAAATGTCCACTCATGTTTGCCCATTTAATTTTAATATTGGTTTTTAAGTCTTCTTTCTGTGTACTAGAAAAATAATTTATCAAATGCATGATATTCATCTGTCTTCCATTTCAGGGTTTTATCTTCTAACTTTGTCTACTTTGGAAGCACCAAAGCTTTTACTTCATTGTATTTTTGAGATTATAATATAATTGCAATATTTCTTCCTTTTCTTGACTACAAACCTTAAGATATACCTCTCCACTTTCTCCTTCTAATTCATGGCCGCATTTTTACTAATTATTATTGCATACATATATTTTTCTGCATATACATATATATGCAGAAAAAAATATATAGACACACACATATTTTTATTCCTAAATATAACCTTTCCAGTCCTTATAATGTTCCTTGTTTGTATGTTTTCACAGCTGACCATTTGGTACCATACAATCATCCAATGTGCTCTTCACTGGAAAGAACTAGGCCTCCCTTTTCTGGTTTTCTTTAGTTGCTTAATAATTTCATGGATTTGATATAGTTATGAGAACACTGTGGGAAAAGAATGCAAAAGTGGTTTCCATAGAAAAAATGCTTCATTAGGCCATAGACATTAAGCATGCATATATAATATCATGTAGACTCAAGTATCAGCAGGAGACATATTATCTATACAGGTATTGTGTTCCACCACTGATTAGCATGTTCATTACTTATAAAATCAAGCGATGCTATCTTTGCTGACTGCCAAGTGGGTGTTACCAGATTATAACAAATGTTGAACTTTGATTGCCTAGAATACAGATTTTCTTGAAAGCTCTTATATCTCTTACAGGTAAAGTCTATAAAACTCAGTTCATGGTGTATGATTATATTATCCATCTAAAGCTTTAGTAATCTTAAAAATACTAATAAACAAAATATGTGAATATATAGAAACATTTCATACTGCAAGGTCACCGACCATAGACCATACATAATTATTTCTGTTATTTGACAGGCTAACATTTATCTAGAGATGCAAACACAGACTGATATAAAAAAAAGATACTATAAGAAGAATCATGCATGAGACACAAAGTTCAGATGAGTCAGAAAATGCAATGTTGTGGTGAGCAAGAACTTGAGGAATTATGCTATGAGTCTGGAGCTAAACTGGAAGATTATTCTTGGGACGCAAGAGAAGACCAGCTTTCCACGAGAACAATGGGCAAAGGACAACTTCAACTGAAATTAGTTTTCTATCAACAATAAAATTATCTCCAGTGTTAAACACTACAATCAAGCCTCTGCTTTTCAGTATCTTTTATTTTATCAAAATCAATGAGAGGCAGTAGACATTCAGGGTTCATTTATTTGAATGAATAGAGAAAAATGACATTCTTTTTGTAATACATTTGTCATTTTCTTGACTTTTGAAGAGGCAAATTCTTCTGCAAAGAGTAGATATGTACTATACTTAAAATACAAAAATAGCAAATAGTACCTTTTCTCCCCTATTCTCCCCTCTCCTAGCTTCCTCCCTTCCTCATCTCCTTATTCCTCTTTCTTCTTACCTCCTTCTCTGATACTCTACTTTACCCTCTTCTTTCTTTCCCTTTATCTGTGTCCTCTTCTCTCTCTCTCTCTCTCTCTCTCTCTCTCTCTCTCTCTCTGTGTGTGTGTGTGTGTGCATGATTATGGGTACATATGTGTCAAAATGCACTTGTAGATGTCTAAAGAATCCTGCGTGTCCTTTCTTTCACTTCCACCTTGATATTGAGGAAGTTTGTGGTTGTTCAGTATTGCATATACCATATGGCTGTACAATGATCTTCCAGACATTCCCCTATCTTCTGTCTTCCTACAGGAATGCTGGGATTGCAGAGACAAGCTACTATAATGCTTTTAAGTTGAGAGCCATGCACAGCAAGCACTTTTTCTGAGCCCTTTCATCATTTCTTAATAGTCTTTGAGTCCCTGAAAATCACCTGAAAGAAAATCACTGGTGAAGCAAATTGTAAGGCCTTGAAAAACTTTTCTTGGCCTTAAACAAGGTAAGTAGATGAATTTAAGTTTTTTACTTAGATGAGTAGGTGCTTGGACTGCATCCACAACCAGCCTGTTCTTTTGGTTTTGCAGACCTTATAGTTGGATGATTTTTTTTTTAACAGTAAGAATGACTTTGTGTAATAGAGCATCCCTGCTGTGTCCTTTGTGATTGCTTCCTATTTCTGTTCTGAAAGGAAGATTTAGCAAATTGGACTTTAGGCTTAAAACCCCTCAGAAGATAGCACCTCTATATTTTTCCCTGGCAACTATTTCAAAACTACTTAATATAGCATGAACCAACAATCATTAGCATTTGTTTTACTGTTACAATGTGTCTTCAAAATAAAATGGTTACACGCATTTAGTTTGAGATGTTTTACTGGCGGTTTTACCAGCCTTTGTGAATTTTAACAACATGATTAATTTTAAGAGAAGAGACAATGATATACAATGAGAGACGCATGGTGTGGTTAGTTCAGTGGAAACTCGCTTAATAGGTGACAAAGTAGCCTCATGAAAGTCAGTACTTCTGAAGCATTCCCAACTTTGGATGCCATTCTGATGGGTGTAAGGTGATATCTCAGGGTTGTTTTGATTTGCATTTCCCTGATGGCTAATGAGGATGAGCATTTCTTTAAGTGTTTCTCTGCCATTCGATATTCCTCTGTCGAGAATTCTCTGTTTAGCTCTCTTCCCCATTTTTTAATTGGATTACTTGGTTTGCTGCTTTTCAGCTTCTTTAGTTCTTTGTATATACTGGATATTAGTCCTCTGTCAGATAAAGGGTTAGTGAAGATTCTTTCCCAGTCTGTAGGAAGACGTTTTCTTTTGATGACGGTGTCCTTTGCTTTACAGAAGCTTTTCAGTTTCATGAGGTCCCATTTATTGATTGTTGCTCTTAGAGTCTGTGCTGTTGGTGTTCTGTTCAGGAAGTTGTCTCCTGTGCCAATGAGTTCTAGGCTGTTCCCCACTTTTTCTTCTAACAGATTTAGAGTATCTGGTTTTATGTTGAGGTCTTTGATCCACTTGGACTTTAGTTTTGTGCAGGGTGATAAATATGGATCTATTTTCATTTTTCTGCATGTAGACATCCAGTTGGTCCAGCACCATTTGTTGAAGATGCTGTCTTTTTTCCATTGAATGGATTTGGCTTCTTTGTCAAATATCGAGTATTCATATGTGTGTGGGTTAATTTCTGGGTCTTCTATGCGGTTCCATTGATCCTCCTTTCTGTTTCTATGCCAATACCATGCAGTTTTTATTACTGTTGCCCTGTAGTACAGCTTGAGATCAGGGATGGAGATACCTGCAGATGATCTGTTGTTGTACAGGATCGTTTTGGAGATTCTGGGTTTTTTGTTTCTCCATATGAAGCTGAGAATCTTTTTTTCAAGGTCTGTAAAGAATTGAGTTGGTATTTTGATGGGAATTGCATTGAATCTGTAGATTGCTTTTGGCAGGATGGCCATTTTCACAATGTTAATCCTACCAATCCATGAGCATGGGAGATCTTTCCATCTTCTGAGATCTTCTTCAATTTCTTTCTTCAGAGACCTGAAGTTTTTCTCAAACAGGTCTTTCACTTGCTTGGTTAGAGTCACACCAAGGTACTTTATGTTATTAGTGGCTATTGTGAAGGGTGTTGTTTCCCTAATTTCTTTCTCAGCCTTTTTGTCTTTGGTATACAGAAGGGCTTCTGATTTTTTTGAGTTGATTTTGTATCCTGCCACTTTGCTGAAGGTGTTTATCAGCTGAAGGAGCTCTCTGGTTGAATTTTTGGGGTCGCTCATGTATACTATCATATCATCTGCAAATAGTGACACTTTGACCTCTTCCTTTCCGATTTGTATCCCCTTGATCTCTTTTAGTTGTCTTATTGCTCTGGCTAGGACTTCAAGCACTATGTTGAAGAGATATGGAGACAATGGGCAGCCTTGTCTTGTCCCTGATTTCAGTGGGATTGATTTAAGTTTCTCTCCATTGAGTTTGATGTTAGCTATAGGCTTGCTGTATATTGCCTTTACTATGTTTAGATATGTGCCTTGTATCCCTGATCTCTCCAAGACTTTAAAAATGAATGGGTGCTGGACTTTGTCAAATGCTTTTTCGGCATCTAAGGAGATGATCATGTGGTTTTTTTCCTTCAGTTTGTTTATGTGGTGGATTACATTGATGGATTTCCGTATGTTGAACCACCCTTGCATGCCTGGGATGAAGCCTACTTGGTCATGGTGGATGATATCTTTGATGTGTTCTTGGATTCGGTTTGCAAGTATTTTATTGAGTATTTTTGCGTCAATGTTCATAAGAGAGATAGGCCTGAAGTTCTCTTTTTTTGTTGGATCTTTGTGTGGTTTAGGTATCAGGGTGACCGTGGCTTCATAGAATGAGTTTGGTAGTGTTCCTTCTGTTTCTATTTTGTGGAATAGCTTGAGGAGAATTGGAGTTAACACTTCTTTAAAGGTCTTGTAGAATTCTGCGCTGAAGCCATCTGGTCCAGGGCTTTTTTTGGAGGGGAGACTGTCAATGACTGCTGCAATTTCCTTGGGAGATATAGGGCTATTCAGTCTTTCTACCTGATCTTGACTTAGTTTTGGTAGATGGAATCTTTCAAGGAAGTTATCCATTTCATTTAGATTTTCAAATTTTGTGGCATATAGGCTTTTGTAGTATGACCTAATAATTGTTTGGATTTCCTCAGTGTCTGTGGTTATGTCCCCATTTTCATTTCTGATTTTGCTGATTTGGATAGTTTCTCTCTGCTTTTTAGTTAGTTTGGCTAAGGGTTTGTCTATCTTGTTGATTTTCTCAAAGAACCAGCTTTTTGTTTCATTGATTCTTTGGATAGTTCTATTTGTTTCTAATTGATTGATTTCAGCCCTGAGTTTGATTATTTCCAGCCGTCTGCTCCTCTTGGGTGTATCTGCTTCTTTTTTTTCTAAATTTTTCAGTTGGACCATTAAGTTGTTTGTATGTGCTGTTACGAATTTCCTCTTGCAGGCACTTAGTGCTATAAATTTTCCTCTGAGCACTGCTTTCAATGTGTCCCATAAATTTGGGTATGTTGTGCCTTCGTTTTCATTGAATTCTAGGAAGTCTTTAATTTCTTTCTTTATTTCTTCCTTAACCCAGCTGTCATTGAGAAGTAAGTTGTTCAATTTCCATGTGCGTGTCGGCTTTTTGTTCCTTCTAACTATTCTGTGTCATTTAAGCCACCATATTCTCTCCTCTCACAGGCATGTTTCCTGTTCTCTTCCCACTCACTGGAAGTTGTTACTCTGTCTTTGTTTAACTTTGCTAAATCTTATTCAGTGGATTCCATTCCTGCTTCCTTGAACTCAGGAATATGTGCAAGCCCTCTTTCTAAAAATAGTCACAGTAGCATGTGCACCAATCCACAGCACTTTCCAGTTGAATTTTACACTTATGTAAGTGATTAACATCTTTAACACAATTATACTGTGAGTGACATGGGGGTGAAAAGTCAGGTCCACATTTGCTAATGAGTACTGCGCTATTATCTGTAACAGTGCTCACAAAGTGATGGGGATTCAATAAGTAATTGTTAAAGGGACATATGAAGGTTGAAAATGTGAAAAAATATGTGTAGAGGTTAAGACATAAATTAAAATCTTTTGAAAATAGAGTGACTTTTGTTCCTTTTTGAAGCACTATGAATACAGCATGTGTGTCACTTGTTCTTTAAATTATTCTTTTATTGAAAGAAACAAGGAATGATGATGAGAGAGCTGGCTGATGGTTCTTTTGAAGGCATGTCAGGAACTCTAAATGGCATGGTGATGCCTTTTAAACCATGCATGCATAAAATCCCAGAGTTTCAGAAGCAAAGACAGTAGGGCAGTTGCTAAAACTTTAAAGTCAGCCTTGTTTACTTAACAATTTCCGGACTTACCACAGTTATTTAGCAAGATTATATTATCAAAACTAAATAAATAATAATAAAGAAAGAAAAAATTTTAAAAAAATCAATCAAACAAACAAAAAGAAGGAAAAAGACAAAGAAATTATTTTTGGTTGCCTACCAGAAAAATTTGTTAAGAACCTTTCTCTTAAAATAGCTCATACTGGCTCTTTGATCACCTCCCCCTGAGAAGGGAAGAGGCTTACCAGGCCACAGAGGAAGACAATGCAGCCACTCCTGATGAAACCTGATAGTCTAGGATCAGAGGGAAGAGGAGGAGGACCTCCCCTATGAGTGGATTGGGAAAGGGGCCTGGGAGGAACTGAGGGAGGAAGGTAGGACTGTAAAGCATTCCAACCAAGGGTTTTACTGCAGAGCTTTTCTCACCCCTGCTGTTGATTGTTAAATGTAAGAGTCTGAACATGACTCTGAGTAAATGCGTCTTTTTTTTTATGTGCTGTGTATAGTTAGTCTACTCTGAAGCCATCTTAGGAAACTTCTCCAAAAGGGTGGTGCCAAGTTCCATTGAGGGTGGGGGCTACATCTGGGGTACAAAGTAAATAAATTGTTATAAATAAAAAACTATTTTTAAAAAGGACAGAAAAAGGAGACAAGTGAAAATAAAAATGAAAATAGCTCAAACTGATTTCACCTTACAGACAAATCGAACAGGAAGTAAGTTAATAGCTTTTTTTCAACTATTTAATTTTCCTGGTGCTGAAAGGTGATACAAAAAGTGAGAGAAGGCAGGAGAAATATTATCCACTCGTGAACTCTAGTATACACAATACCAACTTGCTGGGTAAGATGTGCCCACTGGCACACTGGTGTCACCAGTATTACAGGAGGAGCCAACCACTCTCTGCTTGGATTTGAGGCTGTTCCATAAGAATTTATAACTAATATACTTAATACTGCAAACCTGGTCAACAATCTACAGAAGTCACAAAATCTTAGACTTTAGGAATAATCTTAATACTTTTGAATATCTAAGATGACACAAATGAATTGCTATCTAAATATTTACAGTCATGCCGTTAGAAAAATGGTATGTATATCCAGACTTAGCCCTAATCAGGCAAGCCTCCTTTTGTGATGAATTTCAGTGAATACAGAGATGCATGGCTATTCAAGGTGCTGGGAATGAGTGATGACTGAGTGAGATATATATATATATATATATATATATATATATATATATATATATATATGACTAGGAAAAATTTTAAACACTGATAATCCTGGCACATGTGAACCAAGAACCAGAAGATAATAGTTCAATGTTAACTTTTAAAACACTGTGATACCTCATCTCAAGGACGACAATTTCATGTTGAAATGGTTCATTTCTAGACAGATATGTTCCTGCAGCTAAGCTCCGTCACTTCTGAAATCTCTATGACAAGCTCCTCCTCTGTAAATTGGAGGGCACGGCACCTGTCAACAAGGATTAGTTGCAAAATTAAGCGACTATGTTCAGCTAATGTTCTGTGGTGCGCATTGACATGCATAACATTACTTCTAACAGAAAACAAAAACAGGCAGACTTGCTCATGTTAGCTGACTATCCTGAGGAATCATTGAGTAAAACTGTATTTGTTTAGCAACATATTCATAAAACACATTTTTATATGCACTATCTAATATGATCTACAGTGGAGTGAAAGATGGATGGGAAAGTGACAGTAGGAGGACTTAGTACATTGATTCTTAAGTCAGAAGCCCCAAGGTCTTTACACAGGAACAGATGATGATATGACACACTTTCTAATCCTGTCAGTGTGAAGATTTAAGTATATGTACCCACAATGTGTGTCAACTCAATTTGAAACCCTGGCAAAAGGACTCAAGGCATTTCTTCAGACCCATGTATTGTTTCTTAGATTCAATGAAATATATCATTTAATGAACAGAATAAAGGGGTTTAAAAGACAAAACCAACATCAAAGCCATGTAAGGATGCTGTCATTTTGGTGAGTTTGACAGAAAAAAAAAAAAAAACTTTCTATAATTTAAATGAAGACTTCATCTTTTTTTAAGGCATAGAAGCATCCACTTTGAGGAAATAAGTTCATGTCACATAATTAATTTGCATTATTTATGATAACAAAGTGATTTGTATCCCAAACCGAGGTTAGAAACCTGTGTGGCCTTGATTTTACGAACCATAGTATTCCTCTGCTTCCTTAATGACATAAAACTTAGATGAGAACTAAACATATAACTTACATACATATGTACAAAGCTAGCTTGCAATAAAGGGATTATTATGTGATAGGCTTACCCAAGGCATTTGCTGACATATTAGTACTCAATCTGATAATTCTTTCTGTAAGTGACAGAACTGGTAATTTACTTTGCTTTTTCAGAATGACTACCTCCTTGTTCTTAAAATGAGCTAAGGTAACTCAAATGAAAAAAGAGTGAGAACATAATTACAAGTTAAATGCTGTGGCAACTTATTCATTATTTTTATGAAGAGAAACATCTAGACAGAAAATAAGCTTAACTTCAAAAACAAACAGAAATTATCTTTTCAACAGAGCAATTAGAAAAGAATATAAATGCAAAGACAAAACTAACAACTATGCTGCTAAACCACAACTATAATGAAGTGCGGGGGGGGAGGCTATTCTAAAATATGTTTAAGTAGAATTAGTTTAGGAGGCTCTTACACAGTCTTCAGGTGGAATAGAATTTCAGTTTATCCTCATATACATGATGGTAATATTCCCTGTAGGACACATGGTCTAGAAAAGTTGTTGCCATGTCTATCACCTTCTAAATAAAACAGGAGCTGGAGTTCCTCTTTCTATTTAAATTCCGACAGACACTTGCTAACAAATCTTACTACAAGTTCCAAAGCAGACTAGACTATATGAGACTAGGAGGGACGAAGGCAGGAAGGAGAAGGAAATAGGGAGGGAGAAAAGAAGAAAAGAGTAAAGTTAAGAAAAAGAAGGAAAGAAAAAAGGAAGGAAATAGAATGAAAATGTTCTTTTGTTAGATTGGCTTAATAATGAGGTCAATATCATTGACCCTGTATAACCACCAGCCTTTGCTTGACACATTGATTCTACTGGGCTGAAGACTGTACACTGCTCACTTAACCCTGGCCATATGTTGTTCAACTTGCATGCATATTTCCATATGGGAAAAGCAAAACAGACTAGATAACTTGTCTAAAACTTTTGGAATAATTGGTTTAAAAATAGAGGCCTAAGACTATCAACATTGCAGATTGTTTTGCCTGTGGTAAAGCTTTGCATAATGTACGATATAGTAATCTATCTCTAGGGTTTTCTAAGGGACATATTCTCACTCATTGAATACCTGCTCGATGATTTTAGAGGGCAAGATCCTTTTTTCCTTTTTGGTAACAATGTCTGACCTATGCTCTCTACAAAAGTTGAGTAAATTTAGAAATTCCCCTTTAATGAAATAAAATTGCCCTCCATAGACATATTTCCTATATAAGGTAAGATTTCCAGTACAACAACCAGTCTACAAATTATGTGCTCTGTCTGGTGCCTTCTAAATAAAATAGGACCGGGGTTTCTCTATCTATTCAAATTTTGACAGCTGCTTGCTAACGAATCCATTTTAACCCACAGTGATTGTGCTCGCATTTTATTTTGGAGGATATTTTATTATTGTCAGTAAGCATTTCTCCTTTTCCCACAGAGCCCTGATAGAAATCTGGGAGAACTCTCCCAATGATCAGAGGAGGTGAAAGGAACATGATAAGGCCAGTTTAAATGGGTGTTTTTACACTGAAAAAAAAAAAGCCATGCTTACTTATTAGAGATTGTTAGAAATGCCAGACGGTAGGAGGAATATAAAAAGGATATATGGAAGTCTGGCATCCCTAAATACAACATGGCCAGCTCCATTCATTAAAGACACTTCTAATCACATTCTATGTTGTGGAGGTTAAATGCTTACTGAATGCTTTTCTTCTACAGGTTTGGTTCATGACAGTCTATATGAGTCATGACACTCTATCATCTATCTGGTCTAGATATCTTCATTATCAGTTATAAAAAGTTTTACAGTATAAATTATGAAAAAAAATCACAGAAACAGAAAGTGACATTCTTTTATTTTAAACCTACTGAAACACAACTCTTCTCTTGAGTAAACACTCCCCACACACAAACGAGGATATGGAATGTGTGAATATCAATTTTGTATTATACTTATTATTTATACTCACATATACACAGACATGTCCATGCTTATAATTGTTTAGTGTGCTTTGTTATACAAATTAAGAAATAAGAATAAATTCTGTGTCAATATAATTTTAAAGATAATAATGGTGTCTTTACTTGATACCATTATTCTAAGATTGATGTGTTTATTCATCCTCATATTCGACATTTTCTGATTATTGTAATATTTTAAGAAATGTATTTGTTATTCCACCATGGAATTCTGGTTTTCTTTTGTTTCTTTTATTTCAACTTTGATGTGTACATAATGCATTCTTTTGCCAAATGTTTATCCTACTTTTTTCTGAGTGTGTAATGCTGGGAATACTTCTTAGAACATAAGAGTCTTGATAATCCAGGTCCATGTACTGCTACACCAAAAGCTCAGCAGAGGTATCATAACTACAAACCTACCATATTTGTTTCTTCTCTGAGCACTATCAAGTCTACAGAAGTCACGTGCTTTGCCTTCTGTCCATATCCACCCAGGAGGGAAATAAACAAATGTTCAAATCACCTATCTTGTCTGTGCTGTTTAATCAATGATCAGGACTCTAAAGATGTGCAATCCTATTTCCTACATGATTACACAAAGGTGACAAAATAGCTACTGAACAATATATTACAGCATGAAAAGTTGCTATATGTAAGAGAAGATTGTGGTGGTTCTGTACTATTTACAAAACTGCCAAAGAGAAAATCAACATTTAAAGAAGAAAAGTTTGGTATTTTTCAAGTCTGTTTTTGATGCTCACATTACTTTGGGATCTGTGACAGGAACCATGTCAGAGTAAAAGGAAAGCAGTTGATCTGTGCAGCTATGGTGGACTGCTTTGTTCCAAGGACACATACAATGAACAAGCAAACAAGGTCCCACATTACCTGTTGAGAGAATATCTCCAATCATTAAGATTTATGGCATGGCTGTATGAATTCAAAGTTTCAGTGACTTTCCATAACATGAAGTTGAATTTCATACTTTTAACAAAGGGCCCTATTAAAGTTCACTCCAGATCCAGATTCTAAGAGAGGGGAAAAAAAAATCTTTGAGTACAGAGAAAGATAGTATGTCCTTCAGGTGAGGTGCAAAGGAAGAATCAGGAAGAGGCAATTACATCGTTAATGAAAAGATGCCTTTCCAATAGAACAATGATACATTACAATAATAATTTAAAAATATCAAAGAAACCGTCCTGATGAGACCTTATAGACTAGGGTCAGATGGAAGAGGAGGAGGACATCCCCTGCCATTGGACTGGGGGAGGGGCATAAGAGAAGAAGAGGGAGGGAGGGTGGGATTGAGAGGGGATGGGAGAAGGGGCTACAGGTGGGGTATAAAGTGAATAAACTGTAATTAATAAAGTAAAAGAAAAAAGAAAAATCTTTTATATTACTCTAAATGAATTCTGTGGTTACAGGAATAGATAGTATCACCAAGCACAGCCACATATCATAGACCTATAGAAGCACAATTAAATCAGGTGCTGTCCCACTATCATTCAACACTGGGAGGACATGACTACAAAACACATGCTTCATTATACAAATCACAATATTAAACTATCCACTCCTTGATGAATTTTTTAATGCAACAAAATAACTTCTGCATGCATGGTCTGATAAATTAATATATCGTGGTATATGTAGAAATACAATTTCAGTCATGATTGAAAAAGCCAAGTGAAAATCTGACAGCCACAAATCCAATTTGATTTTATTTAATCAAAGAACTTGCTTATATTTGATCATTTGATGAAAACTGACAGTTAACTGTTCTCAAAGCACCACAATTTAAACAGTCATTCTAGGAGTGATAATAAAGCCCAACTATTGCCTTCTAATTTAGCAATATTTAGAGAAAAAAACATTACTGTTCACTGCAGATAAAACTATGGGTTGTTCAGTACCTAGAAATGTTTTATTTTCAAAGAGAACATATGCTTGTCAACTTCAGTTGTAAGATAGATTTGAGTAGATGTTTTCACAGGTTGAAAGGTAGCTTGACTATTCTGAACTGGAGAAGTTCTTTCTTTACCTTTAGATTTACCTCCTTTTTTTTCCTACTTATGTGTAAAGATGAACAGAGGGCATATGATATTAATTTATTTTAAAATTTTAAAAGTAATTTAGCTTTTTTTAAGAGTTCTAACAAAGATAATCATCATAGATTTCAGGAAGATTCCATTCCACAATGAACTTCATAGAAAAATAGAACATAGAAAAAATAACATAACATTTAGGCCCTTAATAATTTTAACTGAGAAAATTCTAAGCAATGGCATCTATTCCCTTACTTCCTGGATTCCCTGAATTCTAGAATTTACATTAATCTCTTAAATAAGAAATCTTAGCTGGAGGTCTTTCCACGTACTGAACATGGGTTCTACAACTGTGTTACAAATCACGAATCCCAGCATGGGAACAGGATCAGCATTCTCAAATAACCTTCACTAAGCAGTCAACGAGTTCCAGCACAATAAGCATAATGAGTAAAATATTTAATTAAACAGCATGTGCCTGTCTTTGACTATGAGGCATATAGGTGATACCTGCCTAAAATGTATGGCAATATAGGAAAAAATAATGAATTAAAAATACCAAGTCAACTCCACTTGAGGGGACTAGAAGGAAGTTAATCCATGGGAACTATTGTTTGCTATCCAAGGGGGATGATCTGAGTTTGAATCCTAGCACCAATTTAAAAAGCCGTCATGTCTTCTAACCAAAATTAGCCCAGGGCCAGACAGACTGCTTTAGTACCAAATTCTACTAGACTATTAAAGAAGAATTATTCCAATACTGCTCAAGATATTCCAGAAAACATAAAGAGAAGAAAAAGAAACATTGCCCAATTCATTTTATGCTGTCATAGTTACCCTAATCACATTAAGACTCAACAAGAAAAAGAGAATTACAAATTTTCTTTCTGAACATAGATAAAAATACATCAATAAAATACTTGCAAAATCAATCCAAAAACACATCAAAAGCATCAAATACCATGATCAAGTAGGCTTCATCTCAGAGGTACAGAGATGGTTCAATATATGAAAATCAGTAAAGTAATCCACAATATAATCAAATTGAAAGAAAAGCCAACATATGCTCATTAAAAGCACAAAAAGGGCTTTGAAAATCTAATACCACTTCATGGTAAAAGTCCTGAAGAGCTTAGGAAAACAAGGAAGATAGTTCAATGTAGTAAAGGCAGTTTACAACAAACCTTTAACCAACATCATATTTAAAGGAGAGTAACTCAAAGCAGTTCTAACAAAATTAGGAACAAGACATGAATCTCTTGAAAGGGGAAATAAAATGGATTTTTTTGGTGAACTTGGAGTGTGTGAGAACTGGAGCAGGAGGAATAAGGTTGGTAGGGAGAAGAGATGGAGGGAGAGAGTGCAAGGAGAGATGGTTGGAAGTGGGGAGCATTTGAAGTTCATTGTGGAATGGAATCTTCCTGAAATCTATGACGATTATCCTTGTTAGAACTCGTAAAAAATGGGAGATACAGAGTCTGAAGTGACCATTTCTTGAAGGCAGGAAATACCCACCTAGTGGTGGGTCTGGTGTTGCATTCAGTCCAGTTGTTGACTGAGAGAGTCCTGTGAAGACTCTCTCCAAATAACCCAAGCCTATACTAGGACAGAGGGTTGCTCTATGCAAACTGACAGAAAGGCCCCATTTCCAAAGACAATATCCACACAGATCATGAAATGTCGATAGGTCAAGCTCCTGCCTGCCTGAAGTCTTCACCCCTATGTTTCAGTCTCTTTAGTATGAGAAGTTACTCAGCAGGCTATCGAAAGAGAAAGTGTCTACCCTGTTTTTCCTTCAAAATGAGAATTAAACATCTTCCCTACAGTACTCCTTGTTGTTTCGCTTTTTAGGGCTATAGATTTTAGTATGTTTTTCCTATATTATATGGCCAATATCTACTTATAAGTGAGTATATAACATGCTTGCCTTTCTACTTCTGGTATACTTCACTCAGGATGATCTTTTCTAGTTCCATACATTTGCCTGTAAATTTCATGATTTTCTTGTTTTTAATAGCTGATTAAGTGGTCCATTGTGTAAATGTACCACAATTTCTGTATTGATTCCTCAGCTGAGGGACATCTAGGTTGTTTCCAGATTCAGGCTATTATGAATAAAACTGCTTTGAACGTAGTTGAGCAAATGTCTGAGTTTATACATGGAACCTCTTTGTCTCCCTCCCCTGTCCCCCAGTGTGTGTGTGTGTGTGTGTGTGTGTGTGTGTATGTGTGTGTGTACAGAAATGTGACATGGAGATTTTCTATTTTAATCAGAACATCTTTATAGTAATGTTCTCTGTTGATAGTCTTAGACTTCATTCTTTCACTTTATTTCAACATCTAAGGCAGACACTTAGCTGCTCTTGATAATGACTCCTCCCTATCTTGACATGCCTAACATTGCCCATTGCAATTTTAGAATGTTGACTTTCCTCCACCAATTCTAGTTAGAAGAGATTTGCCTATGATCCTTATAGACCCTCAATTTTGCTATGACTTAATGTATGATAGTTTTTTCCCCATAGATAATGTGTTTCCAACAGAATGAAAATAGCCTCTTTCTACCTGTGAAAGTTCTATAAGTGAAAATTATTGAACTCAGTGAACTCAGAAAAACAGTGGGTAGTTTCCAATCTGTTCTATAAGGAAAGGTGATCTTTTCTCAATATCTACAACTCTGATATTTCAAGTGACCATTCTAGATATTCAAGAGAACAATGATATATTAGTAACTTGTATATTATTATTCTTACAATTTCCACAATGAGAATACTTACTACAGGATTTAATTACAAAGACTTTGATCTCATGGTTAATGAGAGTTCTGCTAGGCAAATATGGATATCATTTTGAAGGAGGCAGATTTAGCAACGAAACATCAGAACAGTTGGTGACATATTCTCTGTTAGTAACATTGACAAACTTGTGAGAACCCAAAGAGAAGAAGCACCCCATGCTTGTTAGACTTAAGGTAGTCTACAAAGCCATCGAAAGTAAAGAGCTCCCAAAAGGATACAATTAATATGAAGACATGAAAGAATGAAAGGATAATTGCTATATATATGTACATATAATTTATATATAATGTGCATACATATATCTATATGTTTGCAATTGTACTTTTGAAATGAAGCTTTATCCACATGTGTCCTGATAAACTTCGTTGTCATCCTGCCCTAAATTAGAATCGCCTTTTATACAATTTGACAGTTATTAGGACCACTGCAGAATTGTCCTGGTTTTATTCAATATGGTAAGACCCACCCTAATGGGGAACAACCCTTTCTGGTAGTAGCCTAAATATAAAGAACATTGCATAGGAAGATTATTGGCCTTTATTCCGTTTGGCTTCTCTCTTGACGCTATGTTTATTTTACCTGTTGCTCTTAGTGCTGATTTCTTTGCTAATATGGAAACCAGAGTTTCCAGGCTTTCAACTTTGATGATAGACCAGAAATTCTCCAGAATTTTTAAGCTAGACTGGCAACATTGAGACACCCAGTCTTACCAACTGAGAAATTACCAGGTTCTCGGCTTCTACAGTGTAACACTACCACAGTGGAACTACAGTGATGGCTGATGTACTCAGCTTCAATCAACTGATCAACTTGATTCTCAGCCTCTTAAGTGTGACAGAGCTTACTTCCTGTTTCACTCTAAGTTCATTTAATACTATATCTTATTGGGTTTTTTTTTGCTCTGGAAAATACTGAAGAGTACAGACAGGAAACTATAGAAATAAAATGGTATATATTTCAGGAGGTCCTCAGTAAACTGAAACAGTGGTCATCAGAATACGTAAACCAAAAGGCAAGCTTTACTCATTTGGAAAATGTGGAGAATTAATTGGGAATGAATGCACTTGCTAACAGTTGGATGTTTTAGAAATATTCATGAATGATATTAAGACTTACAATCATAATAGACTAAGCCTGAGAAAGGTGACACATTGTAAGAGCTTCTGATGACATCATACTAACTGTGGCTGAGAGAAAGTTATATTTTCATTCTGAATCACACTTTGGTTACAAAAGCTATTGTGGGTTGCTTATAAAATATTCTCCACTGGCTCTTGTTTGAAAACTTGTTTTCTGTGGGTACTGCCATCTTCTTTTCTTAACAGTAGCATCTTTAGAAAGAAAGGGCCTATCTAGAAATATGACAGTAGGGTGAGGCTTTGAGGATCACACTGAACCTTGGTCTATTTCCTGCCCTCTACTTTCTGTTGCACAGTGATGAGTACAGTCTCTGCCATTACCATGACTGAGTGTCCCCACCCTACATTCCTCTCAATAATGCACTGAAACCATGTGTCAAAACAAATCTTTCCTTTGTTTCTGTCATTACAGTCACAAAGAGAGAAAAGTAACAAATACACATATTACAAGATCAAGGACAATGCATGGTGAGGATCTAAAACCAAGGCTTAGATGTAGCTCATAGACTCAGTCTCCAAGTGGGGTCCCTAGTAAGGGGAGCAGGAACTTTTCTCTGGCATGAACTCATTGACAGGCTCTCTGATCACCTCCCCCTGTGGCGGTGCAGCCTTGCCAGTCCACAGAGAGAGACAATGCAACCAGTCCTGATGAGACCTAATAGGGTAGGGTCAGAGAGAAGGGGAAGAGGTCCTCCCTTATCAGTGGACTAGGGGAGGTGCACAGGGGGAGAAGAAAGAGGGAGGGTTGGATTGGGAGGAGACAAGGGATAGGGCCACAGCCGGGATACAAACTGACTAAATTGTAATAAATGATAATAATTTAACAAAGGAAAATAAAATCCAATGTGCCAGAAAAGAAATTAAGGGTCTTTGACCTGGGCTTTGGGAAGAACTCAGTCCTCTCTGTAACTAGACATCATTCTAAAAATCCCAATGCGCCTGTCAGTCTCGTTCCAATAAAAGCTGGTGATAGTTCCTAGGATTTATGTTCCAGCTCCTATGTTTATCAGGTCTCAGTTCATTTTATGACATTATTAAATCTGCTATGTACTTGAATACATATGGTACTCCTGCAAGTGCCACTATGATTTTTCTCCATTTGTTTCAGAGTTCTTGCAGAAACACCCACCCTGTTTCTGCCAATCCATACTTACTCTAACTAAAGTACTTAATATTACTGATGAAACATTTTTTTGAGGCATACTAATTATCATTCTAATTTGAGAAAGAAAATGCCTGAAAGCATCTGAGCTGATCAGAATGTGAAAAATTCTAAAGCTATCACTTAGAGGGGAAAGGACAGGTCAATAGGCACTCTACACTTAGAATGCACACCTCTCTTCACATCCTCTGCTCTTTTCTTGCCTTTTTATTCATAAATTTACTTTAACTCCACTCCATCTGTTCCTTGCTGAGAGGCACCAGCCAAAGGGTGAAACTGAATCAGAAGATGAGACTCACTTGAACTGTGTGGACATCAGCCTCTTTCAGGATTTTCAGCGGTATTTATGTGAATATAGAGATATATATGTAGGGTGCTAAGAGAATATTTTAAAGCATAGTGGAAAGGATCAGAGTACTCTGTGTGAGTGAGTGTGTGTGTGTGTGTGTGTGTGTGTGTGTGTGTGTGTGTGTGTGTGTGTAAGTGCACATTAAGAAGCCAGATCAGGGTACTGAGGAATCCTACCCTATAACACTCTACCCTATTTCACTGAGACAGGAACTGCCACTGAACCTGTATCTCCCTCCCTCTCTCTGCCCCATGACACAGTACAGAGGTTTCGAGGCCACACAAAGCCATTATTTAGGCCTGCTCTGCTTTTGTTGTGGCTCTGGGATGTTAATTAAGACCCTCATGCTTTCACGACCAATATAATTACCAAATAAATGATCCCTCTAATATCTACATTTTCAAAGTTTTTAATGTGTTCAGTATTCTGGCTCTGGTCTCGACTTTGTGACTTTACCTTGGCCTTTAAAGAGATCTCATTCTTAGCAAATTGATGATGATAATAATAAAATAATAGTAGTAGCAGTAGATATATAAAATATTATTTTGGTGCTTGCTTCTCTCTAGTTTCTAAAATAGTTTTCTATAAATTATATTCAAGGAATATTGCAACTGAGTTATTATCTCATGAAGATCCTGTGAAGTTTATCTTACCACCTTTTTGGACACATCACTCCCCTGTTTGAAAGTTATTAAGAGCTTGAGATTGTGATTCTTCCCGGCTTGTTTTCTGGGCACTCCATAATCATAGATACACTGGGGTAATGATCCCTCTGTCCTCAATAATAGTCAGCCCACACCCAACACTCAACGACTGGTGAAAGAATATAAAACTGTATGTTATTTGATTGAAAGAGGATGAATTCAGGTATAATTTCTCCGTTAAAGCTCTGTTAGGGGTTATGCTGTACCTGAAATTTTACATGAAATCTCAACTTTATTTGATTTCATCCTTCCTACTCCAGTGTTTTCCATCCTCTTCAACTTAGTAGTCCATGCTGTGGCAATTTCTTTAATGTATATCAGCTGCTTAGAATTTTTTTGGAGGGGGGGCAGGCTCTGGTTCTGAAAAAACAAAAAAACAAAAAAACAAAAAAAAAAAAACAAAAAAAAAACAACTCATAATTCACCAGGGAAAAATATCAAAAATCAAGCAACAGAGTCCATGTCAGAGACTGCCCCTGCTCCCGTTCATTACTAGAGAACCCACATGAAGCCTGAGCTGACCATCTGCTGTATCTGTGTACAGTGCCTAGGTCTGGTCCATGGATGGCCCTTGGTTAATGCTCCAATCTCTGACAGCTCCTCTGTGCCCTAGATGACTGGTTGATGGTCTTCTTGTGGAGCTCTTGTCACCTCCAGTTCCTTCTATTCATCCCCCCACTTTTCTACAAATCTACATGTGCTTTGCCAAATGTTTGACCGTGAGTCTCTGCATCTGTTTGGATCCGGGGCTGGGTGTAGCCTCTCAGAGGACACTTCTGCTAGGCTCCTGTCTGTGAGCAAAGCAGAATATTGTTAATAGTGTCAGGGGTTGGCCATGAGGTGGTTTTTCAGGTTGGGTCAGTCATTGGTTTGATATTCCCTCAGTCTCTGCTCTATATTTATCTCTGCACATTTTGTTGGCAGGGTATATTTTGGGCCCAAGTTTTTGTAGGTGGACTAGTGTTTTCCTCAATTCACTGGGAGTCCTGACTAGTTAGAGGGAACCTATTTAGTCTCAATGACCCCTGCTAATGAGGTACAATTACTCCCATGCCCTCCCAGAAGCCTATCCTGTCTTCAGTTTGTCCAAGTGATACCCTGCCCACAGTTTCTTTTCTCTCTGCAGGCCTTGTGTTCTCCTGCCCCTACTCTATCCAGATGTGATCCCCACTCTCATTTCTTTCTGCATTCCCTTCCCTACCTTATTCCCTCTCTTCAACCACTTCTGTTGTCTCTTTTATAACCTCTTCTGAGTGAGTTTTAGTTATCCTCCCTTCTTTGGGTCTGTGATTTTTTTCAGTACTTTTATCCTGTACTATATGACTAAAATCTGCTTGTGAGTGAGTACATACCATGTGTGTCTTTCTGGATCTGGGTTTCCTCATTCAGGATGATATTGTCTAGTTCCATCCATTTGCCCATAAATTTCATGGTTTCCTTGTTTTTAATAGCCGAGTAGTATTCCATTGTATAAATGAACCACATTCTTTTATCCATTCTTTTTTTAATTTTTTTAAATTTTTTCATTAATTACACTTTATTTATTTTGTATCCCCCCCATAAACCCCTTCCTCCTCCCCTCCCGATCCTACCCTCCCTCCCCTTTCTGCATGTATGCCCCTCCCCAAGTCAACTGATAGGGAGGTTCTCCTCTCCTTTCTGATCTTAGTCTATCAGTTCTCATCAAAAGTGGCTGCATTGTCCTCTACTGTGGCCTGGTAAGGCTGCTCTCCCCTCAGGGGGAGGTGATCAAAGAGCAGGCCAATCAGATTATGTCAGAGGCAGTCCCTCTTCCCATTACTATGTAACCCACTTGGAGACTGAGCTGCCATGGGCTACATCTGTGCAGGCGTTCTAGGTTATCTCCATGAATAGTCCTTGGTTGGAGTATGAGTCTCTGGGAAGTTCCCTGTGTTCAAATTTTCTGTTTTGTTGCTCTCCTTGTGGAGACCCTGTCCTCTCCAGCTCTTACTATTTTCCACTTCTTACATAAAATTCCATTCACTCTGCCCAACAGTTGGCCATCAGGCTCAGCATCTGCTTTATCCATTCTTTATATGAGGGACATCTAGCTTGTTTCCAGATTCTGGCTATTATGAGTAAAGCTACTATGAACATAGCTGAACAAGTGGCCTTGTTGTATGGTAGAGAATCTTTTGGGTATATACCCAACAGTGATATAGATGGGTCTTGAGGTAGAGCTATTCCCAGATTTCTGAGAAAGCATCAGATTGATTTTCAAATTAGACTTCTATGGGACTTTATTAGGAAGTTGAAAATGAATGCATCACTAAAGTACAATATTTGGAAGCAAAACTTACTCAATTCTAGAGGCAATTATTAAATATATCAGAACTTATCAGTGGATTGAAAGATGATTGTGAATAGGAAAGCAGAAAAGCAATCAATCCAGTTCAGAAAGATTCCTGTAACCTCAGGGAACCATCCAAGAGGAAGTCAGGGGGAAAATGGCCTAGTCTTCACCTTAAGTCCTGCAGAGAACAAAAGCAGGGATGGAAATGACTGTTTTTGACACTACCTGTTTAACCCAACCTCATCCTCTCAAGACAGACACTAAGCAAGACAGACTATATTTGTTTGTATCCTATAATTGTCAGCAAGGTGCTTGAGTAATGTGAAAAATGAAGAAGATAATCTAAGAAAAAAATAACTGAAAGGTCAGTGTTCCCTAGCTCTGAAAATTTATTTCTTGGAGAATGCAAATTTAAAGCAAGTTTTATTAAATGTTAAATACCGACTAAGAGATGGAATTGATTAGGACTATTTTATGGAATTTGCCAGCTAGAATGACCTGCAAATCCATTTTTGCCCCCATGACTACATTGATACTATCTTTGAAGCCCTTCACTTTTACAGTATAAATTCTAGTTTTTTTTAATCATTTTGATAAAAGTATTTCAGTTATCACTATCCTTATTCTTCTTATTATATTTTTTTTAGTTCAAGCTGCCTCAGATAAAATTCCTGCACAATTACAGCAGCGGACCTTCCCATCTACTTGTTTTTGTGAGAATACTATCAGAATTATTTCATGGAGCTTCAATTGTATTTTCTGTGTCCTAATTTGTCTGCATGTATAAAACAAAGACAAAACAAACAAACAAACAAACATATGATTTGCAGCCAGGCTGTTAAAAATATATATATATATATATATTCCAAGCTAAGCTGTGGATTGCTTTCTCTGTAGGCTCAGTGAAGTCTATTTCACTATGAGTTAACAACCTAGAGCCCTGCAGGGCTATTTCAGTAACTAAATGTATTCATGATTGAAGCTTATAAGGATGCGCTGATCACAGGTTGGCAGCTGGGATGAATGGTAAATGCTTGGCCATTTACATTTTCTTCTGAAAAAATTGAGCACATTCATTGGGTCATTTCATACACATTAACTACTGTCTCCACCAGTACACCCATCAATGTACACAGGCTCTGTCATTGAAACATCCTATCTGAATATGCATTTTGGAACAAAAACGCACATTAGGAAGACTGGCATGACACCATTTGGACTCTATACAGCACAACCGACCACACTAAGCATATAGTTATTGTGACTCTCAAAAGGAAGTAGCTAGCATTGACAAATTCCTGAGAATAGACCTACTAGAATATTTTGATCCAACACAAGTGTGACTCTTCTTGGGAAGTCTAAAGATCTAAAGGACAATGTTTTGTCAACAACGGATGTTTTCATGCTTATTTTAACCAAGCAATATATTTTTGAAATGACTTTTCTTTTATCAGGATGTCTTAACAATTTGTGGAAATTTTGTTTCATGTTGGTAAAACTTCAAACACAATGTGATATGTATCCTGACAAGAAAACATTTATAAATGAAAAGTTAGACTGGACCTATTTTGTATCAAGATTGAGGATATAGTTTTAGATTGTCTGATTTTCTTTTCCGTGAAATATAAATCTACACGTGTTTATAATAAACACTTCAGGCTGTTTTAATCCACCTAAAATATGTAAGATTTGAAACAGAGGTTATATAGAGAGACTATAGGCAAAAGAAAAATAGAAACAAACAGAAAACAATTTGTAATCATTTAATGTGGTGCACTGCCCCTACTCCAAAGTAATAGACAGTCGAAAATGGTGATGGATATTCCATTTCTCTCACTGTTCAGTTATGAAAAAAAATTATTTGGTTGCTCCATTTTTCAACATATGCTAATGGAATGCAAATAGAAGTGGTAGAAAGGAAATCAGAATGGCAAAATGAGACTTTCTGCTGGGATCAACACTTCAGAAAAAAATTCCATGGTACAAATCTCATTTTCTGTGTGAAGCAAGAAGGTTAAAGTTTGTATTTAATCATGGATTGGACTTGCTACGGCTCTGGAAAGTCATCATAAAGCACTGCTAGTATGGGCACATTTGTTGACCGGATAGTAGCATAAGATTCAATTTTCCACCTTTTGCAGTTCAAAACAGCAACACATATTTTGTTTAAAAAAAAAAGAAGTGATATTTATAAATTCTCCTCCAAAAATGATATTTCTAGTTGATAATGTACAGCTGTATTATAATATCAATTCTCAGCTTTCCAAAGTAAATGACTAAAAACTATTAAATCAAAAAATGTGACTTAAAAAACAGAGACGATTTATTAAAAAAAAATAGATAACCAGGAGTCAGGTATATTGACGTTTGTATTTAAGTCCTAGCACTTGGGAAGATGAGGCAGGAGGATTACTGTGAGTTTGTCTCTAGTAAGAACCACAGAAAAAAGTCTCAAATGCCCCCAAAGGTAAATAACAATATGTTGAGAGGAATTTAAGGGAGACAGCATGCAAATTGTTCAACATCCAGTTTTCCAAGCACTAAATTGAACAGCAATCAAATCAATAAATTAAGTTTGGTTCCTCTATGAGATGAACTTAGTAGAACTTCATCTCAGCAATGCAATGTTATTCCAAATCCTGTGAAAACAGTTATGCCACCCTAACAGTAACAGATACATGGGTACATGGACATAAGTCAGGAAGAAGAGCAAAGAAATCCAGAGACTTGTTGGCAAGAGCAGTAAGCTGCAAAGAACAAGCACGGGGGAGATGGACAGTTCTTTAAATAAAGAGCTTCTGTGGATATCAGGGAGAAATTCGGACAAAACTGGAATCACCGTAATTATATTGATGGAGCAATCACAAGGTTTAAGCCAAATCTTAATTCAGTTACAAATAAAACCTTCATGATAACTACCCTAGTCAGATCCCAGAATATTATATTTTATCTTCTGTAAGAGAAGCTCACAACTTATTCTTATGTAAAACTTGAAGACAGCAATAGCAATCACATATCTGTTGGCATGTGTATGTATAAATGTTTTTTGGCTTTCTACAAAGAAGGATCCCAAATAATTACTGGAGAAATGTGTGGGTTTGGATTTATAAATCAAAAATTATCTTTAAACAATTACTTGATAAAGCAGCTTCTCACTACTGATAAGGTAAGGGATATTAAAGAAGCAAAGTCTGCTTTCCTTTACTACTGAAGAAACCCCAATCTTTTATTTTTATTTTTATCAGTTACATTTTATTAACTCTGTATCCCAGCCATGTCCCGAACCCTCATTTTCTCCCAGTCCCTCCCTCCCTTCCTCATCACCACTGTGCCCCTTTCTAAGTCCACTGATGGGGGGGGACCTCCCCCCATTCATCTGATCCTGTTTTATCAGGTATCTTCATTGAGTTCCTGTTAGAAATAGTCCTTGTTCCCCTCACTTTGGGAAACCAATTGGTTACTGAGCTACCACAGGCTACATCTGAGCGGAGGTTCTAGGTTATATCCATACATGGTCCTTGGTTGAATGTCAGTCTCAGAAAAGACCCTGTGCCCAGATATATTTGGTCCTTGTGGAGCTCCTATCCTTTCCCCATCAGACTAACTCCCCTTCTTTCTTATGATTCCCTGTACTCTGCCAAAGGTTTGGTCATGACTCTTTGCTTTGAAAACACTGCTAGTTAGAGGCTTTCAGATGCGCTCAGTAGACTCCTGTCATACGTTCAATGCACATCCCATCTGTCTTTCTAAACGAGGATTGATCATCTTACCCCATGTCTGCTCTCTTGATTATCTTTTTTAGGTGTATAGATTTCATTATGTTTATCATATCTTATAGGTCTATATAAGTGAGTATATACCGTATTTGTCTTTCTCCTTCTGGGATATTTCACTCAGAATGATGTTTTCTAGATCCCACCATTTGCCTGCAAATTTCATGATTTCCTCCTTTTTGATTGCTGAGTAGTATTCCATTGTGTAGAAATACCATAATTTCTGTACCCATTCTTCCGTTGATGGACATCTGGGTTGTTTCCAGGTTCTGGCTATTACAAATAAAGTTGCTATAAACATGGTTGAGCAAGTATCCCTTTTGTGTACTTGAGCAAGCTTTGGGTATATACCTAGCAGTGGTATAGCTGGAGAAACCCCAATCTTAATGGGCCACATTAAATTATTATAAATTGTTTGTTTTCTCTTGAATCTATAGCTACTCCATAACGCTTCTATCCGATCTTAAATATTCTAGGAGGATTAAAACAGCCTGCAATATTTATTATCATTATGTGTGAACTCATGTGTCACTGAAAAGTTTTTACAGGACATAGTTACCTATTACCTACTAAAAGAGCACCTACTGAGAAAAGTTTTATGAAAACTAAAGGTGCCTGACAATGCAGAGAGTCCAGATGACACCTGATAGGCCAGGGTAGATGGAAGGGGAAGAGGAGCTCCCCTATCAGTAGACTGTTGGAAGCTCATGAGAGTAGAAGATGGAGGAAGGGTGGGATTGGGATGGGAAGAGGGAGGGGGCTACTGCTGAGATAAAAAAATGAATAAATTGTAATTAATAAAAAATAAATTAAAAAATAAAATAAAATACATGAAAAAAGGAAAATGTGACATATACTGAGATCTAGATATCAAAAGCAAGCATATTTTTGGGCTTTCAAAGATTGGAAAATATAGACAAAGAGCATGATCCTCTTCTTTGCTCAGATTAGCTGTGTGTCTATAGTATACCTCAATACACAATTGTTTGAAAGTGTATTGAACCTATGGTAAGTTGATGCCTCAGTATTTATGAAATGAAAAGCAAATCCTGCTTTATCTTAAGTGCTGAAGAAATGGTCAAACTTATCACTGAGATACCTGTCTCTATCACATTTCTGTGTTGTCCAGTTGAGTTTTGAATTGAAACTTTAGGACAGCAACTTGACAGGCAAGGAAAATAACCACCATGACTAATGAAGATATCTCTTTTGGCTTTCTGTGACATTAATACAAATATTATAGATTCTTAAATCTGGAGCATACATGTTTTATTTATTTAATTAGAAAGACACAGAACTAAATTTGGAACCACCACGGCTGTTTGTATAGACTTTTGTAAATCTAATTAGTTGGCATTTCTAGTTGATGACTTCAAGTTATACAAACTCTAATTCAAGTCTTCTTTCAAGCAAAGAAAACTCATTTTGATTCTACAGTTTGACAGAGGTTCTGAACCTGTGTTGACCCTGATGAGAATTACAGGCAAGAGCTGGGCACAAAGTGTAAGAAACAGCAGGCAACAGTGATCTAACTCTTAGAGTAATGAACCATGGATGAGAGACTCTTCCAATTCCTTTGGGAAACTTCTAAAAATAGAACGTTTGCTGAATTTAAGTAAGATAAAGATTTGAAAATACAGAAACCATGAAGTACATATAAAAGTTTAAGACGTTTAAAATGAATCAAAGTTCCAAAGGTGAAAAGATTGATTTTTGAAGACCATTTTACTCAATTGAAAGTGACAACAAAATCCATGTTTGTGTGGAGTGTTACAGCTAAAAAGACCCTTAGGAAAACCGTTCATACCCTGACTTCTCAGAGAGCTTGCCTAATTGTCCCAAGGGACTGAATCTGTCAGAGGCCAAGGCTGGGTTTACAAGTCAAGAAGTCAGTAGTTCTTTGAGTTTATTTACAGTTGGTCCCAAAATCACTGTCTTCTATTTCTTGGACTTAACAAAGGTGATATGTATTTGTTGAAGGGGTATCAACTATTTCAAAAGCTCAAAAACTGTATTTTCCTTGAGTGACACTCAGTTCTTTCCTAAGAAAATATGGAATTCTGACAGTGCATCTATGAGAGTAGGGTAGAAGTTTGCCAAGAAATGTATTGTTTGTTTCTGTGGTTGCAGATTGGTTTTATAAATGAATTAATAATTGGTATTTCATTTTAAATCTTATCTAAAAACTTTGTAGACTGACTGTACTAGGTATTTTTTAATTCTAGAAATAAAAGCAAAAAACATACCAATATTTTATGAACAAAGGAAGAACAATACAAATAGTGTTAAATTATCAGATGATAATTATCATTGGCCCAATAAAATTATGTTGCCCTACACAACTTTTTTCTCAGGTGAACAGTCGTAGGAGATGACATTGTCTTTAGTTTTCCACCTAAGGAAAACTCAGATTACAGTTTTACATCAGTATTAGTTTTGTTTATTCTGCTGACTTAAATATCATGAACAAAGGTAACCAGAGAAGGAGAGGGCATATTTGACTTACAATTCCAATTCTAGTCCATCATTGCTGAAAATAAGGGAAGAAAATGAAGCTAGGAACAAGGAAGACAGAACTGAAACATAGGAAATGGAGTCATGCCATGATGCTGATTGAGTTGCTTCCCATGTCTTACTCAACCTACTTTCTTAAAAAAGTAGGCTCAAGTGCCCAGGGGTGGCATTAACCACAATGTACTGGTTCCTCCCACTTAACCAATAATCAAGAAAATGTCTCACAATTATTTGCAAAGACCAATTAACTGGAGGCAATTGCAGAGGTGAGGCTTTCTCTTCCCAATTAACTGTAGCATGCATCAAGCTGACAAGCACTAGAGAAAATTTGTAAAGAAAAGTACCACCTACATATTGAACTAGTGAACAAGAAATTTGTTTTAGTATTTATATTGTCGTTTTTATAACATCAAAGGCAGCAGGGTTTGGGGACCATGTAATAATCATGAGGAAATATTACATCCCACAGCTTGCTCTTTCTCAGCGATTCATTTTTCCTGTTACGTCTGTTCGTGTATGTGTGTGCACCCTTGTGTGTTTTTGTGAAGATATGCATGTGTTTTTGTCTGTGTGTGTGTGTGCTGGTATAACTGCATTTACAGACATGTTCACATGTGTGTGCATTTGCATGTGCATGTGTATTCATCTGTTCATGTAGGACTATAATTGATGTTGGGTGATTTCCTAAATTCCTCCCTTTCTTATTTATAGAGGCAGTTCATGAAACTCACCAATTCTGGCTAGTCTAACTATCAAGGTTATCGCTAAATGGATCTCCTCTTACTTCTGCCCTAGTGCTGGAATTACGTGTGTCTGCATTATCTGTTCAGCTTCATAGGTGGGTTTTGGTGATCTGCTCTCTAGCCCTTATGCATGCAAGAAAAGCACTTTATTAACTGAAACATCTCCCCAGAGTTTCAATAATTCTTAATAGAATTAAATAGAAAGTGTCATGAAATTCATTGTTCTTGCACAGGAAAATAACCAACTATTTCCCTCATTCATTTTTCATTCCTTCCACTCTGAATCCTGGAGCAAAGGTAATGCTTTGTGCTATAGCTGTCATACTGAGAGATGTGTTGAGGATGCACAATTATGTCTTTGATGCTTGTATGCAAACACAGAAGGAGATATGTGCTGTCCATAGCTTGCCTGTGTTGTCAGCGTTAGCAATAACTATGCACAACCAACTGTGGCATCACCAGTTATCTATAAAACCGAAATTTCTCCTGCATTATACTTCTTTTTAGAGTACCTAAAACTAGTATGCTAATGAGAGTAGAAAGGTTTGTTATTTTTAATAATCTGTTTCACTAATGCAAATTTAAGAAATAAAATATAGTTTTAGTTTTTAAAATTATACATATATAATTGCATGTATTCCTCTTCATGACTCATATTGAAAAAGAGTAACTTGGAGTCCAAGATGGTGGCAACCAGCACGCACAGTGTCCGAGGAGCACAGGATCTGAAACTCTGAAATGGGTGAGTGGAGGGACAGCTGAAGCCAGAACATCGACACTGAGGCTTCCTGGGTGAGAGGGGACAACCCGTGATCTGGAACAGTTTGGACCCAGGTCACCCATGGGTGTCTCCAGGACCTGAGGGTGGAGAATATTCGACTCCCCTGCACTTCCCCTTGCTCTAAACACGGGCCTCCCTGCTCAGTAGAGGCGGCAGTAGTTCACCCAAGCAGGAGCCCCCGTGCTCAGTGACTGAGACAGTAGAGGCAGCTGCTCCAACCAGAAGCCTCAGTGCTAGGTGACAGAGATGGCAAAGACAGCTACCCCA
Source organism: Rhombomys opimus (assembly GCA_010120015.1). Taxonomy (NCBI): domain Eukaryota; kingdom Metazoa; phylum Chordata; class Mammalia; order Rodentia; family Muridae; genus Rhombomys; species Rhombomys opimus. The sequence continues at coordinate 1,493,214 of REGO01000364.1, read as the reverse complement.
AGTAAGGGTCTCTCTGTCTGAGGGCCAAAGAGTGGACACCATTAAGCTGATGCATCTCCTACTCTTACATTTGGTCCTGCAGACCCAAATCTGAGGTTAGAAAACTGGGGGACCCCTGTGCCTTCCACCTAGGTCTGTGAGCTAGTGAGTGTGCCTTCGAGTGAGTTCATGCAAAGCCTCAGATCCAGGGACCCTCTACTTTAGCAGCCAGACATCAGATCCCTCCTACCCATACACCCACTGTGGGCAACATAGGGATCCTTAGGACAGCATTCTCAACACTGAAGGCCCTGTTCTGTGGGTCTTCCCGTGGAGTCCAGGCAAACAATTCCTGGAGTCAAGATGGTGCAACCCAGACAGATCTGAATACCAGGAAGAGAGTACAACATGCCTGTGGGCCACTGAGACACTCAGTGCACCTGAGCATGCTCATTGTGCTCACAGACAGTGCCAGCAGTCCCACCTGCACTTACATTCCACCCTTCCAGATATCGACACTCTCTAGCACTCTGTCCTTCAAGGCACACTTCCATACTTGCGTACATGCACCTGTGACATTTCTCCTTTAGCTACAGCTGAAACACCAACAACCACTCTGGAATGTGTGGACTTCTCTTATCTTCCTGAAGAATACTACAGATCCCAGAGACTGACAGTCCCAGTCTGAAGTACAGACTCCAGGAAAGGTTACTGAGAAGCAGATGGCTGAAAGTTGGCATAAGAACATATACAGTAAAAATCACATCATGGCTTCACCAGCAACCCCCAAAATAAATGGACATTTTAATTCATTTGAAACACAGGAAAATGTTCTTAAATCTATGCCTATCCAGTTATTCAAGGCACATGAAGAGAAAACAAAGAGCTCTCAAATACAGGCAAATAAAGCCAAACAAATAGAGACATATGTAGAGGCAAAAAAATAGACAACATCATAGAAAGACAGGAATCCACATTCAAACAGATGAAGAAAATGGTACAATACATGAAAAGAGAGTTAGAATAAATAAAGAAAACACAAACATATAAAACTTTGGAGCTGTAGAACTTGGAGAAAAGATCAGGAATCACAAAGTTAAGCATCACCAACTGAATACAAGAGATGAGAGAATCTCAGATGCTGAAGATACAATTGCAGAAATTGATACATCTCTCAAAGAAAAAGCAAAATCAGAAAAGTTCCAAACACAAAACTTCCAAGAATTCAAGGATGCCATGAAAAGATGAAATCTAAGAATAACAGCAATAGACAAAAAAGAAGATTCCAGGCTCCATGGCCCAGAAATTATTTTCAAGAAAATCATAGAAGAAAAATTTCCCAACTTAAAGAAAGCATTGTCAGTAAACATAGAAGAGGCCTACAGAACACCAAATAGACTAGACCAGTAAAGAAATTCCTCAAGTCCCATCATAATCAAAACACTAAATCTACAGAACAAAGAAAAAATATTAAAAGCAGCAAAAAAAGGGCAAAGTAACATATAAAGATAAAAATATCAGAATCACAGCAGACTTTTCAACAGAAACTATGGAAGCCAGAAGGGCCTGGGCATATGTCATGCAAACTCAAAGAGACCACAGATGCCAACCTAAACTATTATACTCAGCAAAGTTTTCAATCAACATAGATGAAGAAAACAAAATAGTCTATGACAAAACTAAACTTAAACTATATCTACACAGCAACCAGCCTTACAGAAGATACTAGAAGAAAAACTCTAATCTAATGAAACTAGCTACACCCAAGAATATACAATGCAGATAACTTCACAACAACAACAAATTAAAAGAAAACAAGTATTCAGCATGTGTTGTCACTTGAGATTTTGCTCTTAGTCAATCTGATGGTTGTAAGGTGAAATCTCAGGATCATTTTGATTTTCATTTCCCTGATGACTAAGGAAACTGAGCATTTATTTAAGTGTTTCTCTGCCATTCAATATTCCTCTATTGAGAATTCTCTAACTCTGTACAATCCTCGTTCAGAAAGGCAAAGGGGATGAACATCAGAAGAGGGAGAAAACAGGGAACAGGACAGGAGCCTATCAAAGAAGGCTTCTGAAAGACTCTACCCTGCAGGGTATCAAAGCAGATGCTGAGACTCATAGCCAAACTTTGGGCAGAGTTCAGGGAACTATACAAAAAAAGGGGGTGATAGAAATACCTGGAGGGGACAGTTGCTCCACAAGGAGAGCAACAGAACCAAAAAATCTGGACACGCGGGTGTTTTCTGAGACTGATACTCCAACCAAGGTCCAAGGATAAAGATAACATAGAACCCCTGCACAGATGTAGCCCATGGAAGCTCAGTGTCCAAGTGGGTTCCCTTGTAAGGGGAAGAGGGACTGTCTTTGGCATGAACTCAGTGGGTGGTTTTTGATCACTGTCTCCTGTTACCAGGCCACAGAGGAAGACAATGCAGCCAGTCCTGGTGAGAGCTGATAGGCTGGGGTCAGATGGAAGGGAAGAAGCACCGCCCCTATCAGTGAATGGCTATAGGTGGAGAAGAGGGAGGGAGGGTGGGATTTGGAGGGGCTGAGGGAGGGGACTACAGCTGAGATACAAAGTGAATAAATTGTAATTAATAAAAAGTAAATTAATTAAAAAAGAATGAGAGTACTCATCTACACAATTCAAGAAAGCATTAGCAAACAAATATTAAACTAAAAGAGTAAAAGTACAGTTCCTTTTAATTGCTAAAAGTGTAAAAATATCATCCCTTTTAAACATTGTCAGGAATGTTGCTTCTAGAATGGGCGCTCCTGAGTACCATGAGCTCCGTATACACAGACTCAAACCAAGCAGGAGACTTGTATTCAGGCCCAGCAGTACTATGCTTCCCTCTGTTTCTTTACTGAACAGTTATTGAGCACTCAGCTGTTGGGACCTGCATTCTCCACTTCCCAGTATTTGTTTTTAATCCTTCAATACAACTGAAACCCTAGGTGATATTCTCAGCTTTGTCAACTTTGATTTCGTTTACTTTTCAATGAACCTTAATTAAGGCTATTCTTGACACTTGCTCACATCCCTTTGCAGGGATTTCCAAAGATCCTGGTTTGCTGTGCCACCGAACTTAGCTGCTGACAAGTATACATGTATGTGGAAGTGAGAGGACTATGTTAGTGTTAGAGAAAACATTTTGCTTTCCTCTCTTGGATTCCAGAGAATGCCAACCACAAAACGCTTGAATTCTGTGAGTACTCACACCCATTGCCTTCAAATGTTCAGACCATTCATGGGCTTACCTTGACTCCGGGAGGTGTTTATGATTTTGTGGCACCATGATTTGACTTCCAAGATGGGTTGAACATTCTTAGTGTCTCTGCAGTTTCCAAAGGACTTTGTCAGTTTTTGCATTGCTATATAATCATAAAAATATGTGATTTCTCTGCTGTCTCAGTGTCTGCTGTGCCTAATTTTGACTGTCTTTGTATCCTTCCCATGTGTGTGATTTAAAAGAACTGCTATTTACCAGGCTGTGCATTGTTTCTATTGCTTATATTTATAATGATGGGATGTGGTATTGACTCAGCATGACTACAAATGACTCTCTTTACTCACTGGCCATAGGTACTTGTCAAGTCAACCTCACTAATTTGGAATAATTGTATGTTAAGAGCTAGCTGTGTTGGAGTAATAAAATGCTTGAATTATTAAATATCTTGAAATATTTAAATAGGAATTTTGTTTAGGGAGGTATGTTGCTTTATTCCTCTCTGCAAATGAATAATCCAGTAAATTTTTAATAAGCTATACTGAAAAATAACTCTGATGTTCAGATAAAGATAGTGAAACTGATTTAAGAACAGACAAACATTTGGGTATCCTTTAGTTTGTTTGTAGCGGTCATGTTTCAGCATTAAGTCCCACTTTCTTTTATGACCTACCTTGTGTTATATTCCATGTTATGTCTCTCTCTATATATTTCCAGGCTACAGAACACAAAATTAAAAAAATTTTTTTTGAGTACTACTTTAATCTTAACCAATTCACTTTGTTTCAAAAGGGGAGGAAATACTATTTGAAAATGTGAAGCTTAGTATAGTAATTTTAACAATCATAAATAAGGGGTGGTAATGACCTTTCCAAATGAAGGACACGTAATTGGGTTTGGATCTTAAAATATAGACAATTCTTAGAGGAGTGAAAAACCTGTGGTGCAATGTAGAAAGGTAAATTTTGTTTAACTGTATTTAAAAAAAGTTGACAAGAATATGTGCTGCCCATATGCAAGCATGGATTGGTTGAAACACATCTGATTTTCTGAAACATAATGTTTCTGAAAATTCATTCAGGTTTAGAATCTCTTTGACAATATTAAGTTTCATTTGTTTATATTATTAAAGTGGAGTTACACAATTAGCCTGTGCTTGAAATGTAATGCTTTCCAAATTAATGAAATCTTTGTCCTTTATTCACTCTAAGAAAAAACGAACCCCTGTGCTTTCCTCTGTGGATATTAACAGAGACAGCCCAGAGAGGGAGGAGAGAACACAATGTTTTACTTAGAATTATTTTTTTCCACTTTCACTTTTTTAATGTTGGTTTTCTTCCTTTCTGACAGATATACTGAGAATCATTATGAGATGAGACAATCTGATTTTCTTTCAAGTGTTTACAGCTAAGATTTCCAAAGATGCTAAAGAAAAAGATTACAGACACTATCAAAGTCTTGTTAATGACTGTCAATAACACCATGGCTTAGTTCACCTGATGTTAATGTAAACAAAGTCTTATGATCCAAGGTCAGCCTTTCATCTTGGTTAGGTGATCAAACAAAGAACAAAGTAGAAATAAAAGTTTACTTTAGCAATTATTGAATTGAATGTAGCATGGCTTTGAAAAGATTGTGATATGAAGCTTAACTCCACAAGTAAGTAGCTAATACAGATGGATATACATTTCAAGATTAGTTTTCTCATTTTAAAATGGAATTTAGATATTTCTTATAGTATTTACAGTATATTTTTTAAAGATCTAGCATAGTACAACCACTTAAGATTCAAAAGTTATTTGGTTTTTGTTTATTGTTTTTATTTTCTTATTCAAACACAAGACTTTTAGCACACACACATATGTAACAGACCTGATCACTATCTTAATAAAATCTCATAGTAGAGAGATGAATGATTTATTACTCAATGATTACAGTAGAGTAAAATTAATCTTTAATAAATTCATAAATGCTGTTCTAAGAGAATGTCAATGAAAGATGATTAATTTGGGCTTGAGAGATTGAGACAGGCGTCCCAGTAGTCTTGGCATTTGAGTTTAACCATGAAGAATGAATATTCTAATAACCTGAGAGCAAAAATAAGAATTATGTGAATTTAAGAACTGCATGAAATCCAAGGACAGGAATTTATAAACACCAAAATGAAGGAAAGAAAATGATAATGGTCGCCTTTAGGATAAAAGCATCCTTTACCTCCGTTTGCATCTAGGAGTTGGCTACAGTTATAACCTCTCTACTCCTTTTATTTTCTTCTCCACTCACTGTTCTTCTAGTTATCTGGCTTTCTACTTTGCATATCTGTATTTCTGCTACATTCTAGTGTCCATGAGATTTTCATTTTGCAATGTGGTTATAAACATAATAAAACATTGCCATCATTATCATGAAGTTTTGAGTAAAGAATTTTGCAGAGAAGTAGTTACAGGAACACAATACATTAAAACTCTAAATATCATCTATTTACATATGTTTATTCTTTATACTGAATGTCACCATAAATTTCCACCTCTTACCCATTATGTTCAGTGTATTATAAAAACAAAAGCTTGGAAATATTTATGTTTATACGATAATGAAGGCTCACTGTTAATGAATCAGGGAACATCTGGCCCCCAGAGATCCTTTGCCATAGTATAGAAAGAGCTTAGAATTGTCAAGCCAAGAAGATCTCCAAACTTGCCTCAGATTCAAATTCTAGTTCACTGTGATCCAAAAGTAGTTTTCAGTAGAAGATGTGGTTGTCTTAACTGGCTAGGCCCCAGAGTAAAGCAGATCACTACAAATAACTTGACTGGTATAAAAGCCCCAGTATAACAAGACATAAAACTTTATTTCAGACTCTTCAGAAAAAAAGAAAGAAAAATGGAAAATACAGTACAGCAAATGTAGAAGGAAAAAGAAATTATAAATTGGTCAAATTTAAGGTAGGTCATGCAGATGCAGATTGGAAACTAACAACAAGGGATATCATATCCCTGGGGAAAATGAAGCAGAATTTACTACAATGCACTGAACCCTTCTCCTGGGAAGCCTTGAGTCATAGACATACCTCATGACAGCAGGATCTGAAAACTGCAAAGATTACCTGAGTGAGTAGATGACATATGCCTGTTTGATATCTTCAATTCCAATACTGTAGCCATGGTAGAAGCTTGCTTTTTTTATTAATTACACTTTATTCATTTTGTATCTCCCCATAAGCCCCTCCATTTTTTGAAAATGTCATGAAATGTTCTTCAGATGAAGATCCATTCTCTGGTTTCCTATCACTTAAGTTCTTTTGTTTGTTAAAGATAATGATGAGCACTGCTATAATCTGGGAAATTATTACCTATAGATGTGTTTTTAACATCTTTTTCATTTTTATCATTTCTTTTGCTTTTGAGCCTATAATATAACCACATAATTTCTCACTTCTCTTTCACCCCTTCAAACCTGCCAGTATACCCCTCCATGATCTCTTTTAAAGTTGCAAACCCCTTTCTCATTAATTGTAGTTTCATATGCACATATGTATATGTATGTATACATTTTTCCTAAGTGTATATATATGTTTATTATATTATACTATAGGTGACAGATTAAATAGATAGGTGATAATAGATAGATGATAAATAATAGATGATAGATTTATACTTGTATGTATGTATATTCATACTTCTTCAGTCTGTATAATTTTACTCACATTTATGATTTCAGTGCTGGCCATTTGTTTTTGGATAACCAGTTGGTGTGCTCTTCTCTAGGGAGGATTATTTTTCCTACTCTCACTATTCTATTGTTGCCTGTAATTCTTGTGCAAGGCTGAGGGCAAATGGTCTTTCTTAGGTCCACTTAAGCATGTCAGTTGCTCTTTTCCATTTTCAGCTCATGTTTAGGCACTCATGTTGGTGAGACTTTATGCTTCTGACATTCTTAGGAGAAACAACCTCATAGCAGAGCCCTGATAGTCTGGCTTTTACATTTTTTCCACCCCATCTACCACAGTGTTCCCTGAATATTAGGGTCTGAAGTTGTTCCTCACATTTAAATAATATTTTTGCATCATCAAATATTGCAAGTCATTTGGAGAAAGTTTTTTTTAATATTTTATTTTTAAATATTTTCATTGTTAATTTAATTTCCATTTTTAATTTTTATTGTAATTATTTTTATTAATTACAATTTATTCACATTGTATCACTTCTGTACCCCCCTTCCTCTGTCCCTCCAATCCCACCATCCCTCCCTCTTCTCCACCTGTACCCCTCCTGCAGTCCACAGATAAGGGAGATCTTCCTCCCATTCCCTCTGATCCTAGTCTATCCAAGTCTATCTGGTCTCATCAGGAGTGGCTGCATTGTCATCTTTTGTGGCCTGGTAAGGCTGCTAACACTCTCAAGGGGAGGTGATAAAAGAGCCAGCCACTGAGTTCCTGTCAAAGACAGTCCCTGTTCCCATTACTATGGAACCCACTTGGACACTGAACTGCCATAGCCTACGTCCATGCAGGGGTTCCAGTCCTTAATTTCCTTTTTTAATTACTGACTGAGAGAAGACAGAGAATGCCATCACAAGAGCCAAAACTAAATAATGTTAGCCAGAGTCTATGTAGGCCAAATGGATTTCCAACTCACTGATACTACTCGAGTTGACCCCAATTTGGGACTCTGCTTTCTTAGTCTCCCAGATGTTGTGATTAACACCAGCACATCCTGCCTTCATTAAAACATTAATGGGCTCAATTGTGGGGGCTTCCAAAGGGAAAAGACACATGAAGAAGAAATATAATTAGGATGCTTTATATATATATATTTTTTTTTCATTTTCATTCTTTTTCTTTTGCTTTTTTTTAGCAGCTTTTTTCTTTTTTTTTTTAATTTTATTTTTATCAGTTACATTTTATTAATTCTGTATCCCAGCCATGCCCGGACCCTCATTTCCCTCCCAGTCCCTCCCTCCCTCCCTCATCACCACTGTGCCCCTTCCCAAGTCCACTGATGGGGGGGGACCTCCCCCCATTCATCTGATCCTGTTTTATCAGGTATCTTCATTGAGTTCCTGTTAGAAATAGTCCTTGTTCCCCTCACTTTGGGAAACCAATTGGTTACTGAGCTACCACAGGCTACATCTGAGCGGAGGTTCTAGGTTATATCCATACATGGTCCTTGGTTGAATGTCAGTTTCAGAAAAGACCCTGTGTCCAGATATATTTGGTCTTTGTGGAGCTCCTATCCTTTCCCCATCAGACCAACTCCCCTTCTTTCTTATGATTCCCTGTACTCTGCCAGAGGTTTGGTCATGAGTCTTTGCTTTGAAAACACTGCTAGTTAGAGTCTTTCAGATGCGCTCAGTAGACTCCTGTCATACGTTCAATGCACATCCCATCTGTCTTTCTAAATGAGGATTGATCATCTTACCCCATGTCCACTCTCTTGATTATCTTTTTTAGGTGTATAGATTTCATTATGTTTATCATATCTTATAGGTCTATATAAGTGAGTATATACCGTGTTTGTCTTTCTCCTTCTGGGATATTTCACTCAGAATGATGTTTTCTAGATCACACCATTTGCCTGCAAATTTCATGATTTCCTCCTTTTTGATTGCTGAGTAGTATTCCATTGTGTAGAAATACCATAATTTCTGTACCCATTCTTCCGTTGATGGACATCTGGGTTTTTTTCAGGTTCTGGCTATTACAAATATAGCTGCTATAAACGTGGTTGAGCAAGTATCCCTTTTGTGTACTTGAGCAAGCTTTGGGTATATACCTAGCAGTGGTATAGCTGGGTCTTGAGGAAGCACTATTCCTAATTGTCTTAGAAAGCGCCAGATAGCTTTCCAGAGTGGTTGTACCAGTTTACATTCCCACCAGCAGTGGAGGAGAGTTCCCCTTTCTCCACAACCTCTCCAGCATGTGTTGTCACTTGAGTTTTTCTTTTGCTTTTTTATTAATTAATATGTATTCACTTTGTATCCCAGCTGTAGGCCCATCCCTCAGCCTCCCCCAAATCCCACCCTCCTTCCCTCTTCTTCCTCCATGCCCCTCCCATAGTCCACAGATAGGGGAGGTCCTCTTCTTCCATCTGACCCTAGCCTATAAGGTCTCATCAGGACTGGCTGCATTATCTCCTTCCATTTACTTTCTAAGTGCTGTCATGGGGACGTCTTGAGTCAGATTCTAAGTGTTTTATGAATGTTCCTATGCTGGTTTCTATCTCCTACCACATTGCTGTTTACATGGAATCTGATCATCAAAAGCGATTTGCATTTAAAACCTCATAGTGCTCATTTGTGCTCAATACATGTCCACTTTCTTCAGATGTGCAGAAGAAAACCTACAGGTACCAAGCAGTTTATGCATTGTTGTTTTGGGGCATAGCTCTTACAATGTAGACTTTCAGGCCTCTCATCATTGCCAAAAATGACAGTCATGTACACCTAACTGTGGTCCTGTCCGAGATTACTGAGTGGTAGATTTTAAGACTTATAAGACTTTAAGACTTATAAGGGGGAGATAGTAAGACCTGGAGGGGACAGGTGTTCCATAAGGAAAGCAACAGAACCAAAAAATCTGGGCACTGGGGTCTTTTCTGAGACTGATACTTCAACCAAGATCCATTCATGGATATAGCCTAGAACTACTGCACAGATGTAACCCATGGCAGCTCAGCCTCCAAGTGGGTACACTAGTAATGGGAACAGGGGCTGTCTCTGACATGAACTGAGTGGCTGGTCTTTGATCACCTCCCACTGAGCAGGGAGCCACCTTGCCAGGCCACAGAGGAGGCAGAGGGAATTTTAAGACAGCACACTGTGTTGTGTGGCTATAGTGATCACTCTCATGTAGGTCTGCAATGAAAAACAGCAAGCAGGCAAAGATACATGCAAAATGTAGAGTGTGAAAGAAAAACAAACAAAAAAAAGACACATACCAGGAATTTTAGTTTCCGGTCCATGATTTATACTAAAAGACACAGGAGGAATGGAATGAGCAAGGTGGTACTAATCCTCATCCTTCAGAAAAGAAAAACAAAGAGAAAAAGAAACAAACAAACGAACAAAAAACTAAGAGATTATGTGTTCCTGAACACATTAAGGCTTGTGAAAATGTAATTCAAGGAAGAATTAGCTTCCATCCCAAAGAGGTAACAAATCATGGTGGCATATCCTACATAATTCTAAGTTTAGTATTATAAAGGATAACAGAATAAAGGAGTTGTGAAATCTCCCTCTGCAGTTAAGGAGAGCCTCCAAGGCCAGGATGTGGCAGGAGAGACCTGACACAGAGGCTCTAAGGAATTATTGTGTCAAGCCGTAAATGCAAAGCCTGTAATGTGGTAGAGACAACAGTATATTGGAGGTGCCAGAGCTGTGAGATGCTAGCAAAGGAAAACTACAGACATACATAGAACTAGCCCAAGAAAGAGAAATATGTTGCAGTGAGCAAAACAGGCATCTAAGCCCATTGACATGAGTTATGGAGTTAAAGGTTTGGGGTTTAGCCCTGATGAGTTCTGGTCTTGCTTTAGTACAGTATTTGATTCAATGCTTTTGGAATGTAAATGTATAGTCTTTGCCGTTGCATGTTAGAAGTACGTGGTTTGCTTTTTTATTTTTACAGCAGGTCATAATTAAAGACTATGTTTAGTTTCAGAAGAGACTGAATATTTAAACTGTAGTTGAGATTGTGTAAGACTATGTGGACATTTGGTGTTGGACTAAATGCATTTTGCATTATGATATGGCTACAAGCCATATGTGGCGCAGGGGTGGCACTGTGAATGAGAAAGGCCCCATATTTGAATACTTGATTTGAAGATGGTGAAACTGTTTGAGAAGGGATCTTGCCCTGTCTCTAGTGTCTTGTCTTCTACCATATTGACTGCCATGAAGTTAACAGACTGTAAGATTCTAGAATTATTTTTGTCATGACAGTAGATATGTAGTTAAGAAATTACCCAAAGAAATAAAGCAGAACAAATTAAATATGGGAGTGTATGACATATCATTGATCACAAGTCTTCCATTTTATAGTAAGAGTCACATAGCAGAAATGCTAAACAAGCACATGCCTGTGACTGTGAGCCTAAGTTTTTTATTGTATAGTATTCTGAGCAATCACACTAAGATTGCTAGCCAGTTTGGTTAAGGGCATCTTTTTTTTTTTTTTTCTTTTCTTTTCTTTTTAGAGGGAAGCAGCACCTTATCACTATCCCAATATACACAATAGTCCTTTATACAGTGTATGCTCAAAAAAAAAAAAAAAAGAAAGAATGAAAGAAAGAAAGAAAGAAAGAAAAAGAAAGAAAAGAAAAGTGGCTTTCCTGTTCTTTGCTCACAAATTTGAAAAACAAAGTACACAGAGGAAAATAGTGTCAGGGAGCTCATAACAGAGAGAGCAGCTATAGAGCAAAATCATGTGGCAGAAATCTTCCTCCTGATCCTGTCATTCTGAATAAGAAATGGTCAATCCTAAGTAAAAAGATTATTTTCATAGGTGGAGCTTGTGCCTAACTACAAGTAGCTTTGGAATGTTGATGAGGTTACATTATTGTTAAAGTCATAAATCTCTATACTTAACAAGACTTAAAAGATATCCAAAGAAAGATACCCTTCCAATGAACAAGGGTGGCATTAGGCTAAGGAGACTCCAGAAACAAAGTATATAGCATGGTTCTTTCCCTTTGACTAGTAATGCAAGGAGTTTTCGATTGTCCTGGCAAAATTCTTCTCTGTAGGCAAGAAGCTCCTGCTTTGAAATCCTTTCACCTGTTTATTATTTCCAATAATAGGAGGTATATTCCAAAACAATAGTGGTCTACTTTTCATTAGTTGTCAAAGAAATTTTACTTGTTCACCCCCCTAAAAATAAGCAAATATGTCATGGGTAATTATTACCTCCAGGGCAGTTGCCTGTTGAAACTAAATAGGCTGGGATGTGACTTTTTGTAAAAAAACTGAATTATATGTGAGAAGTTGGGAATAAAACACTTTTTCTTATTTTTAACCACTAAGGTTGTTTTCTGAGAAATAAAATACATTAATTTATCAAATAAATGCTGCAAAACTGTGACCATGAGAAGTTATTAATAAGAAAATAAAAATATCACAAAGGTCAAACTTTAATTTTAATTTTTAAACTCCCTAAAGAAGGGCAGATAGTTATAACACAATTTTCTATGTGGCTAGTTTGATACAATGACTGTCCTTGTTCTTCTGTAACACAGAATTTCACATAGCAAAAGTGGAACACCTCTTGCTAAGAGGTTTTATTCTTAAGACTGATTTTTTTTCTCCCTGTTACTTTGTTCTGTTTTTATGACCTTGCAACCATATTAATCTAGTATTTTCAAGTTGAAAGTTCAGAAATAGCATAACTTAGGAAAATAATGTTATGGCTTGCATAATTTTATCAGGGACAATGAACACTGAACTTCCAGAACCTTACATAAGAAAAAAAAATACAGACCTGAACACCAGAAATTTTCAAGTTTACATGCTATAAAAGTAAAATCTTATATGAAAAATAAAAGGTGAATTTATTTGGAAGTTATTCCGGCACTCTTATACTCTGTGCAGACTAGAGACACAGTCTTGGAATATAGTGATAATAATGGGAATTATTAAAATTCAAAGGAAAATACACTTGGCTCTTTTTATACAGGAGGATTTCCTGAGGTTATAACTCCAGGGCTCTATTATCCTCACCATAAATCCACAAATGCATCCTCATCAGGGAGAGCAATGCACAATTTGACTAGCGTAGAAATCAGCCTCTTCTACTGGAAATTTCTTTTATGGAAATATTTTACTGTCCATCTCTTTGGCTCAAGTGAAATGCTTCCAGTGAACAAGGGTGGCATTAGGCTAAGGAGACTCCAGATACAAAGTACGTATCATGGTTCTTTCCCTTTGACTAGTAATGCAAGGAGTTTTTTATACCCACATTGTCATCTTCTCTATGTCCTCCTTTTACATTTTTCAGGAAGCAAGGGTTCTAAAATTTCAAAGCTTAACTTTCATCACTTAAAGACAAATGTTTAGTTAGTTACATACATCTTTATACATGTTTGAGTTTCTTATATTTTGAGTATTTAGAGTTCATATGCATTTCTGGTTCCAGAAGAGCTCTAGTTGACACTTCCTATTGAAAAGAGTACCTAGATTGGGAGTAAAAATATCTACTCTGAAGATATTTTGATATTGGGTAAAGTTCCCAAGAAAGATTCTGTAAGGCTAACTGAGTAGAGGCATTGGAGTGCTGCAAGTCCATAGTCAAATCATATTAGGCTGTCTTTCGTGTTCTTCATAGTAATTTATCACCCATCTCAGTGTCTTTTTAAGTATCAAGTAATACATCCAAGCAAAGGATGTATTAACACAGCAATTCTCATAAAGAAAGCATTTCATTGAAACTTGCCTACAGTTTCAGAAGTTTAATCCATTGCCATCCTGATGGGAAGCATAGTGCCATAGAGGCAGACATGGTGCTGGAGAAGGATCTGAGTTCTAAATCTGGATCTGCAGGCAGTAGTAATAGAGATTCTCTGACCTTGGAATGGGCTTCTTGAAAACTCAAATCCCACCCTGTAGTGAAACCCCTTCTCCAATAAAGATACACTTCCTAATCTGTTCAAATAGAGCCACTCCCTGGTGACCAAGTATTCAAACCCATGAGCCTATAGAGACCATTCTCATTAAAAACACCCTATTATCCTAAATGCTCCTAATAGTAAACCGACTCCTAATGGCTCATTAATTCTCACATGTCTCTGCACTTATCAGAGAAGCTTATTTCTACATTCCGTGGCAATGAACACAGAGATCCTCAACGTGTCAAGGTAGGAAGAATAAGAAACTATGAGAGACTTAGCCACAAATAGGACATGTGTAGTGTATTACATTCTATCAGAGCTTTGAATCATTATAGGGGAAGGCCTGACAGGTCATGGGACAAACAAGAGGTGATGGATGACTATAAGGAAACAGTGTTCTGAGGACAAAGAAGAGCAGAAGCCCATGTTAACATAACGTGGTTGTAATAGCATATAGATGACATGCATATGCTCACCTGGAAAAAAAAAAATTCCTAGAACGAGTTCCGGAAGTGGTCTCATTTCTTGCTGAGGTACTGTTGGCAATTAATACCTTCTGGGAGAGGAAGAATCAATTTGCGTTAAATTTGCAGGACTCAGAGAACTATGCCCTAGCATATGGCTGCCTACCCAGAAATACATGGGGAACCCAAACTTGCCTCAAGAGACTCTTTCTTAAAAATATGAAAGTCACAGTTTAATCACTTTACATCTCAGTTGTATCCCCCTCTCTCATGCCCTCCCAATCCCACCCTCCCTCCCTAATCTCCTCCTATGCCCCTATCCAAGTCCACTGATAGGGGATGTCCTCCTCCCCTTCCACCTGACCCTCGTCTGTCAGGTCTCATCATAAACTGTAATAAATATAAAAAAATTAATAAAATTAAAAGAGAAAATTTATGTAAATAATACTAGAGTCTTTCAAATGTTACAATAGAAAATGTTGATCTGTAAGTAGTTGTAAAAAATATCAACAAAAAATATGGAAGTCACAAGGTTCAGTGGGTATGTAATGGGAAAAATTTAAATTAAAAGAAGTTAGGCTATTTGAATACAATCAAAATATATTGTATAATTTTTCTGAATGTATTGATGAGAAAAAAATAGAACCAGGTTACAAAAAAGAAAAAGAAATCTAAATGTTAATAAATAGCTGAAAAGCCACTCATATTGTATGATAGGGTATCGAATATATTTTGAGTGATAAGGTTAAAAAATGGAAATTCTTTTGATAGGAAAATGTCAAAATGTAAATTAGTTTTGTCCTAAAATTAAGAAAGACATATTCAGACTATAAATGATTAATTAGCTAAAACAACACATATAGAACAACACTTTAAACAAAAAGAAGGGAGTGAATTAGTCCATGAAAAACTCTTTCTTTTGACCTCACCTCACGTATCTTGAAGTGAATTCTTGAGGTGTTCTTTAGTAGTTTGCTGGCATTATAAAAATAACAGCAAAAGCAATAATATTTAGCAGTGATTATTCCATGACAACGGAATAGACAAATAATACTACAAATGCTTCCTTTTTGAAGCTCTGTTTCTTTATTAGTTGTACAATAAGATATTACATTTGATTATGACCACAAAATGTATAAAACTTTGATTTCTAAGAAGTCTTGTTTCTTATTTATAGTTCTGTAACACTTGGTTTGAAATGAAAACCATGTTTGGCAAGAATGAACACTCAAAATTCTGCTTCACTATAGAAAATATTGACTAGATCAGCTTCTTTAAATTTTTATAGATACTAGGTGCAGATGTAAGTGTCGAAATGAAGCAGCTTATGGCTATTTTTAACTGAAACTTTGCCTCTCGACTGTTCCATAGAGATATGCAATTTAATACTGCTTATGTAATTACTTGATGAAGCCATGTATTGTTTATTCATTTTCAAAAGTAAATTAGAAGTAACAGTTTTAAATGTTCTGAAATAAACCTTCCTGAGCACTACACTAAGGATCTGAATAAAAATTTCTATTTAATAGTACATAAAAGAAATTAACTTGAATTGGGAAATAGCTCCGGAAATCATTAAATATTGCTTTGATTTTTCAAATAATGGTATGTGAAATAGTCTTGCGAAGACCTTTAATTATTTGGGGGTTAATTATAAAAGACAAAATGTCATTCCAGTGATTAGAGAACACTAGCTCATTAATGATTGTTTAGGCAGAAGAGATTTTTATATCAAATTATCTGATGATATATTTGCATTTAAACTTCCATAACTTAGCTAATCACCAGGAAATCCTTAGGGAGGATTTAATATTTTCGCATTAATACAAATGCATAGGATTCATATAACTGCTTCATGAAATAGGTTTTAGAAAATGGACAAATCTATAATTTTAAATATTCTGGATATGATTATAGTCAGCAGATGTTGCTTGAACCTCTAGGCCTATATGATGCATTTAACACAAAAGTTGAAATTAAGCATTTAGTCAAATTTAAATCAACACACTGACAAGTTTTAAGTGTATTACAATTAATTTCCTGTAGTCTTATTAGTGTATTAACTATAAAGCTACTTCTTTCATCATCTTCAGACATCTGTTTTGCTTATAATCATGCTCAGTCTATAGTGATACTGTTCTCAGGAATTCAGAGAAAAGTGCATGCCAGAATATATAATATTAAAACTATACTGACTATCATAAATGAGTTATTTCAACACAAGTTTTTATGTATATTTGAAATTTTTCTATTTTGGACATGAACATTTGTTATATAGTCATTTACTAAATAAATATAAAGGATAAATTCTTCAAGTATGTAAAATAAATCTAAATGTGAGATTAATTTACACAATAGAATACTACTCAGCAATTAAAAGCAAGGTAATCATGAAATTTGCAGGCAAATGGTGGGATCTAGAAAAGATCATCCTGAGTGAGGTATCCCAGGAGCAGAAAGTCACACACAGTATACACTCACTTATACTTATAAGTGGATACTAGACCTATAAGATAGGACAAACATATTACAATCTGTACACCTAAAGAAGCTAAAGAAGAAGGAGGTCCTGGGGTAAGATCATCACTTAGAGAAACAAATGGGATGGACATTGGAAGTAGGAGAAAACAAGAACCAGAACAGGAGCCTACCATAGAGGGCTTCTGAAAGACTACCTAGCAGTGTATCAAAGCTCATACTGAGACTCATAACCAAACCTTGGGCAGAGGGCAGGGAATCATATGAAAGAAGGGGGAGTTAGTAAAACCTGGAGAGTACAGGAGTGTCACAGGGACCAAATATATATGGGCACAGGGGTCTTTTCTGAGACTGATTTTCCAACCAAAATCAGTCTCAGAAAAGGGAAGAGCAGCCTTGCTAGGCCTCAGAGGAGGACATTGCAGCCAGTCCTGATGAGACCTGATAAATTAAGGTCAGGTGGAAAGGCAGAAGGACCCCCCCCCATCAGTAGACTTAGGGGCAGGGAGGAGTTGAGGGAGGGGGCTACAGATTGGCTACAAAGTGAATAAACTGTACTTAATATAAAAAAATAAAAATTTATTAAAAAAAAACAGAGGTACAAACTATGTATGCATATTGTGAAAAAAAGAGCAGCAAGAGGGTGTGGGCTAAGATTTGGAGGGAAGAAAGTAAATAGTGTCCCTTAGTTAGTTATATTCTAATCACCTCAAATCAAAATAATAACAAAGAAATACACCAGGTAGTAGTTAAAAAATAACATGTTCAATTAGCCGTTAGAGTATGAGGCAGGATATGAAAACAGGAAGAAGCTACATGAGAGTAGGGGTTGATATTTTAAAGATATGCTCATACTTACCAGTAGCAGGAAACAACCAGCACATGACAATGTGGTTGAATTAATAGAACATGATCTTCAGCTCTTCCAGTCCTCTGCGGATCCCTGTGGACTCTTCAGGCTGAGAGGAGTCGTGGCTAAATGTGTTCTCTCCACACAACGGCAAAGATGTGACTCAAGCTGCAAGCTTAATGCAGGGTTACGCTGACATCTGTAAATAAATGGTCAGGATGCCCACAGTATTTATTATGGTGGTCCAGTCTGAACTATGTTTGTGGTAAGTAGATATCAGGTTGCATTAATTACTTTGCTCATTGCTGTTAAAAATACCCAACAAGAAGCAACTTAAGGAAAAGTGTTTTAACTTCAATCACAGTAGAGGCTATAGTCATGACAGGGAGGTTATAGCCGTAGGAGCTTGAGGGAGATGACCATATTATACCCAGAGAGAGAAGACTGTGAAATAGATGAATGAACACTGGCTTTCTGTTCTATTCTCAGTACAATTCCTCACTAACATTGAGGTTGGGAATTTCCTCTGGAAAAAAAAAATGAATGAATAAGCACTCCCCTCTTTAAGGAGTTTGTCTCCTGGGAGATTCTGGATCTTTTCAAATTGACAATCAACATTAACTATCAAATATGGCATTGATTTATAAATGTCTTGAATAGGGATAGATACCATAATCACAAAATAGTGTTAGGTTTGTTTTTGGACCAACTTATTGGGTCAACTCTTTAATTAAACTTTTCTATGAAACAAAACTTACTGATAGTTATGCTTTTTATTTTTTTATGTCCAAAGTACATACATGCAATTATTTTTTCATTGATAAATGGAAATAAATTTATGACAGTAGCCAAAAAGGTAGAAGGAACTGGAGCTCATTATGCCAGTCTTCATAACAGACTCATAAAGACATTTACTGTGTGTATCCCTTTATATGAGGGAACAAGTGTGTGTGTGTGTGTGTGTGTGTGTGTGTGTGTGTGTGTGTGTGTGAGTGTGCATGCACAGGTGTGTGTGTTTATTTGACAGGGAGAGAGAAAGAGAGAGAAGTACAAAGAACATTGAACGGGAAAGCACAGTTTTCAGGTGTGGGAAGTAATGATGTAGAGGGAGTACGAAAGCAGAAGGGAGGGTATGCATGGATAAGAAGAGGATCAGCAAAAGATGGGTAGATGTGATGATAAAGGACAAAGTATACAGTCACATATGTGTGACAATGCTATATTGAAAAATATTACTCGGTGTTTGTTATTTAAGCTTACTAAAGTAAAAAAGCAATTAACTGCTTACCAAATCACTTAACCTATATTCCAGCAGGTATAATTTTTCTTATTTTGCCACTGCACAATTACTTTTCATTTTTAATCACGAATAGACAAAATGATAATTAATAGCAGAATTAAAACTATCAATACGCTCTTCACCTGTAATCAAAGTATTTTGTGGTTGGCATTTAGAATAATACTGAGGAAATTCTGCTTTGTTAACCCTGCTGCATAATTTTCTGCAAAATTACCAGGACAAACAGGACAGGATTTGATATGAGCTGCTGTCAGAAGAACTTTCTTGATATATTTGTTTTGTTACTGTTTGTTCATATTACAGAGTCATTTTATCTACAACAGGCTGCCATTGAACATAGATTCTCTTGTTTACGCTACTTCGGCTACTGTAATTATTGACGTGCACCACAATGCCAGCATGAACTGCAATTCTGAAGGAGATGATATATATATCATATATCTATATCTATATCTATATCTATATCTATATCTATATATATATATATATATATATATATATATAAAAGAAAAAACATTCTATGTTTAAAATGTTGTAGTGGACATAATAATTTTAATGAACTAGACAATTCAGTGATTTCTACAATACCATTACATTTTTAAAAGTTGGGTAAATAAATAATTGTTTATCAAATAATTAGATAAAATTTTGATTGATAGACATAAATTCGTTGCTTTGCTTCTGTTCTCTGTGTGACTGTGATTTTTAGAAATGTCTAGTAAATGTTTTACTTTTAGAGGTTTTCAGATTCACAGAAGATAGTATTATGAAGACAGTACAAATTTCTCCCAACCTTGTACCCTGTTAACTGAGTATTGAAATCTTTAATTATTATTCTGTACTTGTCATTGTTAATAAGTTAGTACTGATGCACTAATTAAAAGCTGTGCTTTTATTCAAATTTCCTAACCCTCCACCCTTCACCTTTGTATACAGAACACCTGCTTTATTTTAATCATCTCATTTCCTCAGTCCACCATTACTTTGTTGCAATGTATCACTTTCCTTGCTTTCGATGATCATGGAGTTTTGAGGAATACTGATCAAGTGGTTTATAGACTATTCATTAAGTTGAATTTGCTCTTTCCCATAATGAAGCTGTGATTATGGGATGTTGCCGAAAAGATGACTGTAGCCTGTCTCATGTGAGTCCTTATAAGTCCTCCATCCCCGGATTTACTTAGCTGTGCATTTGAAGAGTGAGAAGACTAGCAATCTCTGCTTAAATTTGCTGAATAGCCAAATTTGAGAATCTATATACACAATCATCAGAGGTGTTAATACAGCACCCTGTAAGAAGTGTCTATATCAACTAGAACGCACTGCATATAAATGGCTCATTATCCTCAGTTTATAGTCTACAACCATTCATAAAGTCACTTAGGTCATGTGATGATTAATACTGTCAACTTGATGTGATTTGGAATCACCTAGGAAACAGACTCTTGGGCATGTTGTGATGGTGTTTACCAGAAGTTTAATCTGATGCTGGAGGACCTGACATGAATATTCAGTCACATTCCATTAGTGCCTCTGACTGACTACAAAGGACAAAACAAGAGCTGGTGAGTTGGTTCAGTGGGCAAAGTTCTTGCCATACAAACAGAAAGATGTGAGTTCAGTTCCCGAACCAAAGGGAACTAAGACATGGTAGTACATGCTTTGATACCAGAGCTCCTGCAGCAAGGGTGAAGGTAGAAACAGGACTCTCCAGAAGCACTCAGGTTGGTAGCACAAAAAACAAAAAACAAAAGAACAAAACTGTGTGAAAGGCAAGAACTGATGCACAAAGCTGTCTTGTGACCACAGCAAATGCACACACACACACACACACACACACACACACACACACGAGAGAGAGAGAGAGAGAGAGAGAGAGAGAGAGAGAGAGAGAGATGGATAAATGGACACACACAAAAGAAATACATGTACATAAAAGTTTATAAAGAATATGAGCTGAGAACCAACATTCACTTCTGTGCTTCCTGACTTCACAATGTAACCAACCACCTCATGCATTTGCTTTTATACCTTCCTCACCACCAAGACTGACTCAATCTGCTCTGTGAGCCCAAAGAAACCTTTCCTTCATTAACTTGCTTTCATTCACTATTTTAACATAGCAAAAAGTAACTAATGAAAGTCATTACAGTCAAGACTAATGGTTTCATGAAGCTGGTCCATTTATTTGTAGAGTGACTTGGAACATGTTGGCGCATGAGGCTTGTCTTTCATGATGTCAGTTGTCTTCTTAATGTTCTATTATTAATATATACCATTTGTTCTATATTGTTTTGAGGGCTTAAATAGTGTCATACACAATCACTATAATATCAGAATAAACAGCTTTTTATGCCAAACATAAACAGATAAAAACCAAAACAAATCACTGTCTCCAACTCTTTTTTTAATTAAGCAATTAATTAAAACAAGTGAGTTTTTTTTTTTTAATTTTTGTATCTGGTTCCTCCTCCTGAGGTAAGATTGAATGGGTCACATTGGATATGAGGAAGACAAGGAAAATTTTATAGCTCAGGGGTAAGAATCCAAGTGGGGGATTTGGTGGGCAAATTAGGTGTGTTTATAGGAACAGAACATATGCACAACAAGTTACTTCTTTTTCTTAATTTAAATTTATTTTTTATAATTTATTCACTTTACATCCTGAATGTAGCACCCTCTCTCATTTCCTCTCAGTCCCACCCTCCCTTCCTCTTTGCCCCTCCTAACTTGCTTAGTTCTCAGATAGGGGAAGCCCTCCTCCACAACCATCTGATCCAGCATATCAAATCCCAGGAGGACTGCCTGCATCCTTTTCCTCTGTGGCCTAAAAGGGTCTCTCTGCAAGGGGAAGTAATAAAAGTGGACAAGAGAACACATGTCTGAGAAGCCCCTGCTCCCTTCCTATGGAACCCATATGGAGAGTGAGCTGCCTGTAGGCTACATCTGTGAAGAGGGTCTAGGTCCTCTTCATGAATGGTCCTTTGCTGGTGCATCAGTCTCTGCAGGTCCCCCTGGGCTGAGATTTGTTGGCTTTGTTGGCCTCCTTGTGGAGC
Source organism: Rhombomys opimus (assembly GCA_010120015.1). Taxonomy (NCBI): domain Eukaryota; kingdom Metazoa; phylum Chordata; class Mammalia; order Rodentia; family Muridae; genus Rhombomys; species Rhombomys opimus. Next base: position 1,471,248 of record REGO01000364.1, on the reverse strand, counting down.
TCCTCTCCCATCCAGGTCCTTCTATCTCCATCCCCCATTCTTCCAAAAAACTCCCTGTGCTCTGCCCAAAGTTTGATTGTGAGTCTCAACATTTCAATTTTCTTTTTTTAGCATGACTTGGAACATGTTAGCACATTGAAATTGCCTTTTCTGATGCCAGTAGTATTTCTTATGTTCTATTTTAAATATGTATCACTTGTTCTGAATTGTTTTGTGGGCTTAAATAGTGTCATACACAATCACTATAATATTAGAAAAAAATAGCTTCTTTATACTAAACATAAACACATAAAAACAAAAACAAATCTCTGTCTCCAACTCCTTAGCCCTTTGACTTTCCACTGAGTTATTCACTTTTCACACATTGACTTTTCAAAAGTGTCCTATGATTTGCCTTGTATGTATGGAATGCAGCTTTCTAAGATGGGGATCATTCAAGGCACAGTGACCTTTTGGCTTCAGCCTTCTCTTGTGTGGTTACACAGTTCACTTGTTCTGTTGATGGATATACCTCCTAGGCCCAAACACCATGGCCTCTGACTGTAGATTGTCGTGGAGAATCAGCTGAACCACGAGTGAAAATAAATGTGATTTTAAGCCATTCATATAAGCAGGAACTCGATCAGTGTTTTTTATGAGAGTATATTTAGCTTTATAAGACTGCCACACTGCCACTGAAGTTTATTCATGGTTTCTTTACCTTCAGAGACGTTGTTGCTTAATATACTGGCCAGAATATGGAGTAGATTTTTGTCATGGCTACTTTCTGTCACTTCTCAATGTTTGTATTGTCCTTTTCATGTATTTTCTGGGAGCTTGCACTCCTGGTTGTGAATCATTTTTCTAATTTCCACCTATTGTTATAAATGTTCCTCTAATAATCTATTTTAGCATCATATCACACAATTTACTAGGCTGTAAACTGTTGTGATTCTTTCAATGTGTATATCAGTTTTTATATCTTCATTATATAATGTCTATAAATGTGATACTATGCATAATATGTTATGTTGTCAAATACATGTTACATAGACATATGCTTTTGATTCTAAAACTTTAGAAATTCTGCAGCTTCTCAGGTTCTTTCTGATTTGCATTTCCATAAGGAATAAGGAAGTTGAGGATTTCTTTAGGTGTTTCTCTGCCATTCTATATTCCTCTGTTGAGAATTCTCTGTTTAGCTCTGTTCCCATTTTTAATTGGATTACTTGGTTTGTTGATGTTTACCTTCTTCAGTTCTTTACGTATTCTGGATATTAGCACTCTGTAAGTTGTAGGGTTGGTAAAGATCTTTTCCCAGTCTGCAGGCTGTCGTTTTGTTCTGATGACACTGTCTTTTGCTTTACAGAAGCTTTTAAGAATGGCTAAGATTAAAAACTGAAGGGATGATGCATGCTGGAGAGGTTGTGGAGAAAGTGGAACCTTCCTCCATTGCTGGTGGGAATGTAACCTTGTACAACCACTTTGGAAAACAATCTGGTGCTGTCTCAGAAAATTAGCAATAGAGCTACCTCAAGATGCAGCTATACCACTCCTAGGCATATACCCAAAAGATGTCCCACCATTCAATAAGGACATTTGCTCAACTTGCTGTTCATAGCAGCTTTATCTGTAATAGCCAGAACCTGGAAACAACCTACATTTCTCTCAAAGTAGAAATGGATAAAAAAATGTGTGGTACATTTATACAATGGAATACTATTCAGCAATTAAAAGCCAGGAAATCATGAAATTCACAGGCAAATGGTGGGAAGTATAAAAGATCATACTGAGTGAGGTAACCCAGAAACAGAAAGACACATATGACATATACCCACGTATAAATGAATATTAGCCATATGATAGAGAATGAAAATTCTAAAATCTATAGTCCTAAAGAAGCTAAATAACAAAGAGAACCCTAGGGAAAATGATGAAACTTCATTCAGAAGGGCAAACAGGATAGACATCAGAAGTAAGAGAAGACAAGAAATAAGAAAGAAGCCTACCACAGAGGATCTCTGAGAGACTCTACCCACCAGGGTGTCGAAGGAGATACTAAGACACATAGCCACACTTTGGGTAGAGTGCCAGAATCCTTATGGAAGAAGAGGGAGATAGAAATACCTGAAGGGGACAGGAACGCCACAAGGAGAATAACAGAGCCAAATATATATGGGCCTAGTGAGTCCTGCAGAGAACACTACTCCAACTAAAGACCATGAATGGAGAGGACCTAAACCCCCTGCTTAGAGGAAGCCCATTGGCTGCTAAGTTTCCAAGTGGCTTCTCTACTAATGGTTGCAGGGGCTGTCTATGACATGAACTCAGTGCCTGGCTCTTTGATCACCTCCCTATGGGGATATAGCCTTGCCATGCCACAGAGGAAGATGGAACAGCCAGCCTTGATAAGACCAGATAAACTAGCGTCAGATAGAAGGGCAAGAGGTCCTCCCATATAAGAGTACTAGGGAAAAGGCATAGGGAAAAAGAGGGAGGATGGGTGGGACTGGGAGGAAATGAGGGAGGGGGCTGCAGAGAGGATACAAAGTGAATAAATTGTAATGAACAAATAAATAAATAAATAAGAAATTCCCCAGCTCTATTTTTCTACTTTTTACTAGTTAAATACTATTATGACATAAAACTTTCACTGTGTGTTTTATTGCCTACATATTTTTCTGTTTGTAGAACTTCAGGAGTTCTGTATATTCTGGTATGCTTGAGCGTAATATTTTAACAATTATGATTTGACTGATAAAGCTGACTATGGAACCCAAGTTGTGATTCAAACTTCCAGACAGTTCAATGATTAAAAGGTACAATGATATTTTTAATTTCAATGGTAAATTTCTCTACTTTTTCTTACAACAGTTTGTTTTGTATGACAAGATTTATCAATCCATACCCCTTTATGACCACAATATACTTTTTTATATTTTTGAGATTATTATATTATAACATCAGTTACCCCTTTCCTTTCTATGTTCCAATGAATTGCTACACTTGCTGTCTTTTAAATTCATGACCTCTTTTGCTTTAGTTTGTTATATAATTGGCTCAGTTCATATATTACCTGTATGTATATGTTTTTAGAAATGAGCATTTGGCATTGCATAACCAACTAGAAGACAATCTCTTTCTGTTTAGTATCATTTAGTTGCCTGTAGTTATTGCCTAATGTTCAGAGCTTATGAACATTCCCCAGATATAATCATACTATTGTCTTATTTGCTCAGGCCATGTTCAGGTAGCCATGATGGTGGGACTTCATGGGTGTAGCTTCTGACATTTCTAGGGGACAGGCTTACAGCAAACTTTGCTTTTCTCTAGTTCCTACAATCTTTCTGCCCACTTATGTAATGACCCCAGAGTCATGGGTGCATTTGTTTTGTTACAGATGAAGTAGTTGAGACTGGGCTCCATAACTCTGTATTTTGATTTGTTATGGTTTTATGTAATAGTCTTTAAGTATCACCAAAAATTTCTTGGATTACAGTCAATAACTACAGATTTGAGTAAGTTTATTAGATTTTACAACACTATACAGAATTGAAATAACTAGGGACAGTCACTTGTACATTTGTAGAGTCTGTGATTTCTTAACTGATTAGTCTGTTTTTCATTGCTAATAGAAAGACTCCTGACTTTCCAAACTGCAGATGATATGACAATATGCATGAGTGACACCAAAAATGATAACAGAGAACTCCTACAGCTGATAAACAACTTCATCAATGTGGCAGGATACAAACTTAACTAAAATATATATATCAGTACCCCTCCAATATACAGACGACAAATGGGCAGAGAAAGAAATTAGGGAAACAACACCCTTCACAATAACCACAAAGGATATAAAGTACCTTGGTGTAACTCTAACCATGCAAGCCAAAGACTTGTATGAAAAAAAACTTCAAGTCTCTGAAGAAAGAAATAGAAAAGATATCAAAAGATGGGAAGATCTCCCATGCTCATGGCTTGGCAGGATTAACATAGTAAAAATGGCCATCTTACCAAAAGCAATCTACAAATTCAATGCAATTCCCATCAAGTTACCAACACAGTTCTTTACAGACCTTGAAAGAAAAATTCTCACCTTCATATGGAATAACAAGAAACCCAAAACTGAAAAAACAATCCTCTACAATAAAAGATCTCCAGGAGGAATCTCCATCCCTGATCTCAAGCTGTATTATAGAGCAACAGCAATAAAAACTGCATCGTTCTGACATAGAAACAGGCTGTGGATCAATAGAATTTGATAGAAAACCCAGAAATAAACCCACACACTTGTGGACACCTGATATTTGACAGAGATGCCAAAACCATACTATGGAAAAAAGATAGCATCTTCAACAAATGGTGCTGGTCCAACTGAATATCTACATGTTGAAAAAAGCAAATAGGTCCATACTTATCCTGTACAAAACTAAATTTCAAGTGAATCAAAGACCTCAACCAGGCACACTAAACCTGTTAGAAGAAAAAGTGGTGAAGAACCTTGAGCTCATTGGCACAGGAGACAACTTCCTGAACAGAACACCAACAGCCCAGGCTCTAAGAGCAATCAATAAATGGGACCTCATGAAACTGAAAACCTTCTGTAAAACAAAGGACACTGTTGTCAGAACAAAATGACAGCCTACAGACTGGAAAAGGATCTTCACCAACCCTATATCTGACAGAGGGATAATATCCAGAATATATAAAGGACTCAAGAAGTTAAACAGCAACAAATCAAGTAATCCAATTAAAAAATGGGGTGCAGAGCTGAACAGATAATTCTCTGTAGAGTAATACTGAATGGCAGAGAAACATTTAAAGAAATGCTTAACATCCTTAGTCATCAGGGAAATGCAAATCAAAAGGACCATGTGCTTTCACTTTATACCAATTAGAATGACTAAAATCAAGCACTCAAGTGACCACACATGCTGGAGAGGATGTAGAGAAAGGGAAACACTCTTCATTGCTGGTGGGAATGTAAACTTGTACAACCACTTTGGAAATCAATTTGGCTCTTTCTCAGACTATTAGGAATAGTGCTACCTCAAGATCCAGCTATAACACTCCTAGGCATATATCCAAAGATACTCAAGTATTCTACAAGAACATTTGCTCAATTATATTCGTATAAGCTTTATTTATAATAGCTAGAATATGGATAAAACCAGATATGTCTCAATTGAGGAATGGATGCAGAAATTGTGGTACATTTATACAATGGAATACTACTCAGCAATTAAAAACAAGGAAATCATGAAATTTGCTGGAAAATGGTGGGAACTAGAAAAGATCATCCTGAGTGAGCTATCCCAAAAGCAGAAAGACTTACATGGTATATACTTACTTACAAGTGAATAATATATATATATATAATATAGGATATTCATACTAAAATCTGTACACCTAAATTAGCTATGCAAGAAGGATGACCCTGGGTAAGATGCTCAATCTTTATTCAGAAAGGCAAATTGGATAAACATTGGAAGAAGCTGAAAATATGGAACAAGACAGGAGCCTACCACAGAGTGCCTGTGAAAGACTCTACCCAGCAGGGTATTAAAGTGGATACTGAGACTCATAGCCAAACTTTGGGCAGAGTGCAGGGAATCTTATGAAAGAAAGGGGAGACAGAAAGACCTGGAAGGGTCTGGAGCTCTACAAGGAGACAGACAGAACCAATAAATCTGGGCCTAGAGACATTTTCTGAGTCTGGCACCCCAACCAAGGTCTGTTCTTGGAGGTAACCTGGACCCCCTGCACAGAGGTAGGCTGTGACAGCACAGTCTCCAAATGGGCTCCCTAATAGGGGAGGAGGGGCTGTCTCTGACATGAACTCAGTGATTGGCTCTTTGCTCAACCCCCCCTGAGTGGGAGCAGCATTACCAGGCCACAGAGGAAGACTATGAAAGAAAGTCCTCATGAGACCTGATAGGCTAGGGTCAGATGGAAGGGGAGAGGAGTTCCTCTACTATCAGTTGCCTGGGGAAGGGGCATGGGAGGAGATGAGAGAGGGAGGGCGGGATTGGGGGGGAATGAGGGAGGGTCTACAGCTGGGATACAAAAAGAAAAAATTGTAATTAATTAAATTTTGTATTTAAAAAATGGCTCCTGCTTTCAACTCCTTGGATGATAAATTGCCATGTACACATATATCAGTGTCCTTTCCATAAAATTATAAAAGAAATTATAATATTAATTTGGCCATTTCGCTAGATCTATGGCTACATAGACCTAGTGCTTTCATAGGAGGTGATAATAAATTTTAGGCCCATTCTTTGTCTTCCTTCACTTCTTCTAATGAGAAAAGAGTCCTTAGAGTATGTAAAGACAACAGGACACCTGCTGCCTGGAAGAAATACACTTTGAGAAATATTTCTGTTTTCTGTATATTCATCAGTCATTTAAATGAAGGTTTCATGATCCTCTTTTTAGGTATCTAGACATAATAGTGATTCATCCATTTCTATTCTGAGATGAGCATAGTATGATTGAGCATTTTCACCCTCCTTACTGTGAGCATGAGCAGGTGATGTGACAAACTCCTTGTTTAAGCATACCTATCAACAGTGTTCTCCAAATCCAGTACAGAGTGCAATGGATGCAAGCTGTCTATAAAGCCTTATTTGTGAGGATTACTTTTCCTTATCACAGTGAAAGGAATAGGTGTTATTTAATATTAATACAATCTTCTATCTAACAAAATTTTAAATCATTTCAATTTGGGAAAGTTTTTCTTACAAAGGAAAGGAGCAAGTTTTTGTTGTTTTTTTTTTTTAACTAAAATCACAATATGTTAGCTTATAATTTTATTTATCACTATATTTTGTGAGTTCCCAGAAGTGTGCCTCCTGTATGTTATGGTACATTTTTAGAGGTCACAGGACAATTTCAAGTGTGACTTTTCTCCTTGTAAGATAGATTCCAGTTATCAATGTTAGATCAGCAGGCTTGTGTAGCATGTCTTTTAACCTGCTGTGACATCTTACTGGCCCCCACTTATATATTTTAAGACATATTTTTAACAATTAACAGTAATGCTATACCAGCTCCTAGACTCAATAATTAATTCCGGTATTAAGTAATTTTAAGTTTGAGAAGAAATTTCAGTGCTTCAGCATATTTTTATGGAATTTTGTATTTGCATAAAGCTCCTAAGATAGAAAATTCAATGAATCCTTTAGCTTTTCATCACATTCCATTTACAGGAATCTCCAGCCTTATTTCAGGTATCCTTCAGCATAGAGGATGACAGAACAGCTTTTCCTAATGAGACTGTACAGTCTCCAGGTGTTCTGAAATTTGCAGTGACATTAGCATGGTTGAAGTTCCTGCTTGACATTCTGTAAGATAGATGAGATGCTGGATTAGAGGCATGGCTTGGAAATCATTATCTTATCATGGGAAACAGTAATGGTCTTGAAGCCAAACATACTTTGAAAGTACAGCTACTTAACTGCACAATCCAAATCCATGAACTTTGACCCAGAACATCATAGACAAAATGAGGGTTAAGCCTGTCAGTTTTATCATTGTTAAGATCAATGGATACTGGGAGTGTTTTAAGATTATCATGCCCACAAGAAAGCACTCACTTAAGTGAAGAAGACCATGAAGTGTAACTTAGTGGGTATGAGCATTTGTTAACTGGGACAACAAACCACTAAACTGAATATGGGGTAATGAAAGGGGTATTAAGCTCATTTTTTTTCCACAAAAGCAGTTTTTACTTGAGGCAAAGAGAAGTCTGTTGCAAAGGATTACAATTCTAAGCCCTCAAAAATTTAACTGGTACTACTCAGACTATAAACTTTGCTCTCTTGTGTTGAATGTCCTCGAGGTGGAAAGGAAAGACCAAGTAAGGCTAAAAGAAAAACCTCGGCTATAGATACTGCTCTCCAGAACATATAGGATGGTACAGAGGGACACAGGCCAAAGGCCACTAGCACAGACAGACGTGGCAGGACAAATAGTTGCCAGTCACGTGTGGAAGAGCAGGGATGTACAGCTTCAGACTTCTGCATAAAGGGGTAATCCTTGGGTTTGGCCCAGCTCATCAAGGTGCGCATCCTTCAGTTCCTGTTGTACCTGAGTAGAGTGATAACATCCTCAGTGCTCAGCTCGAAATCAAAGACCTTAAAGTCTCAGCAGTGGGAGACTTGGAGATCACCACCAAGATCCTCTGTATAGGCAATCAGATCAGCACCTGGGCTGTAATTTTATTGCACTTGGCTGCAATTGCCTTAATGGTGGGACCCTCCTGGAGAAAAGGGTCTTTAGGCTTGGCCCAAGGCCTGTCAAAAGACCCAAATGGACTGTGCACAGTCACCAAGATGATTTTGGAGTGACAGTAGTTAGTCAACTTCTCCTGAGTTAGGTATGGGTGCCACTCAATCTGGTTAACTGCAAGCTTCTATTTTAAGTCACGTTTGTTTAGGATCCCCTCAGTCTGAAGAGGGTTGAAGCTGGAGACACCAATCTCTTTCAAAAACCTTGTGTCTACTAGTTGTTCCATGGCTATCCAAGTGTGCTCAAAATTGGTGTCACTAGGAATTACGTTCCATGATGCATCCAGTGTGAAACAGTCAGACCTAGGCATTAAGCCTGCTGACCAGTAAATAAAGCAGAGGTTCACGTAGTCACTGACTGTCTTCTGGCAGGGTCCTTTCACCATGCTCTTGTGGAAAGTGCACTACAGCTTGCTGACAATGAAGAGCTCACAGCACTTCACCACCTGATCCTTGAGCTTCTCCCATAGTGCAACTCCCAAGTTCTTCTCATTCCGGAACATCTGGATTCAGTCAATGTCAATAGTGACCTTCAGAGCCTCAGTCAACTGACCAAGAGCAGACTTCCAGGTGTGCAGGCCCAGGATGGGCATCTTGGCACTGTAGTTGAGTTACACATGGCTGGTCATGACAGCTGCATGTTAAATACACTGACTGGCAACTGTCTAAGAGAATCTTAATATTTACATAATAATATGTGCAGTTAGCATAAGTTTGAGAGCAATAAAAAACCATAACAATATCTTCATGATGCATCCTGGTTGCAAACCACTATTCTGTCTTTATAGGTGTCGCCTTCCCATCCACCAACACTAGCATGGCTGTTTACTTCAGAATCCTGAGATTTTAAGAATAACATTTCATTATTTCCTTGTTTTAATTGCTGTGTAAGTGTACCACAAATTCTTTATCCATTCCTCTGTTGAGAGACATCTAGGTTGTGTCCAGAAACTGGTTTTTACAAATAAAGGTGCTATGAACATACTTGAGCAAATGTCCTTGTTGTATGGTTGAGCATCTTTTACATATATGCCCAGAAGGGGTATAGCACTAATTTTCTGAGAAAGGACCAGATTGAATTACAAAATGGTTGTACAACTTTACATTCCCACCAGCAAGGGGGAGGGTTCACCTTTCTCTACAATATTTCTAGCATGTGTAATCCCTTCTGTATTTGATCTTAGCCATTCTGATGGATATGACCTGAAATCTCTGAGTCCTTTTCATTAGATTTGATCTGATTTTGATTTTGATTTGATTTGAATTTCCTTGATGACTAAGGACAATGAAGATTTATTTAAATGTTTCTCTGCCATTGGATATTCCTCTTTTGAAAATTCTCTGTTTAGCTCTGTACCCCATTTTTTAATTGGATTACATGGTTTGTTGGTTATATATATAGAGAGATTCTATATAGATACTATATAATAGGTTATATATAATGTATATAAATTATATATATAGAATACATATAGGATATATTCTATATAATATGTATTATATATAACTTAATATATAACATATACTATAATATATAACATATAATATAAAATATATAATATATTGGATATATAAAATATATAAATAATATATACAAATAAAAATAAAATATATATAAATAAAATATAAATATGTAAATAAATAAAATATATATAAATAAAATATATAATATATTGAAGATGCTATCTTTTTTCCATTGTATGGTTTTGGCATCTTTGTCAAAGATCAGGTGTCCATAAGTGTGTGGGTTTATTTCTGGGTCTTCTGTTCAGTTCCATTGATCCACAAGTCTGTTTCTATGCCAGTACCATGTAGTTTTTATTACTATTGCTCTGTAGTACAGCTTGAGGTCAGGGATGGAGATACCTCCAGACAATCTGTACTTGTACAGGATTGTTTTGGAGATTCTGGGTTTTCCTTTTCTGTATATGAAGCTGAGAATCTTTTTTTCCAGGTCTGTAAAGAATTAAGTTGGTATTTTGATGGGAATTGCATTGAATCTGTAGATTGCTTTTGGCAGGATGGCCATTGTCACAGTGATAATCCTACCAATCACTGAGCAAGGGAGATTTTTCCATCTTCTGATATCTTCTTCAATTTCTTTTTTTTTAAAGCTAGGATTTTATTTTGCCTATTTTAATAGATGATAATGATCTTATAACAGTGGAAAATTTAATTATCAAATGAAGGCAGTACTTTCTACTCAATAATCAAACACACCTTTTCAAACAAGTGTAGACAAAAATGTAGATTGTCAATATTTCCTCCATTTATGAAGAGAAAAAACATTTATATTATCTGTTAAATGGAAACAATAGACATGTGATACTGCTTCATGATTGAATCTCAGAATGTGCACATTTTTTTGTTTGTTTTACCTGACTGTCATGTACCACACTTCATTACATCTCTGTTATCTTAGCAATTTTTTTATTAATTACACTTTATTCATTTTGTATCCCCACATAAGGCCCTCCCACCTCCCCTCCTGATCCCACCCTCCCACCCCTTTCTTCACCAATGTCCCACCCCAAGTCCACTGATATGAGAGTTCCTCCTCTCCTTCCTTCTAAACTTAGTCTATCAGATCTCATTAGGAGTGGCTGCATTGTCAACTTCTGTGGCCTGGTAAGGCTGCTTACTCCCCACTCAGGGGTAAGTGATCAAAGAGCAGGCCAAACCAATTATGTCAGAGGCAGCCCCTCTTCACATTACTATGGAACCCACTTGGACACTAAATTGCCATGGGCTACATCTGTCCAGGGATTCTGGGTTATCTCCATGCATGGTACTTGGTTGGAGTATGAGTCTCTGGGAGACCCCTATGTTCAAATTTCTGATTCTTTTGCTCTCCTTGTGGAGTTCCTGTCCTCTCCAGATCTTACTATTTCCCACTTCTTACATAAGATTCCAAGCACTCTGCCCAACAGTTGGCCATAAGTCTCAACGTCTCCTTTGATAGTCTGCAAGGCAGAGCCTTTCAGAGGCCCTCCTTGGAGGGTTTATAGCTTGTTTCCTGCTTTCTTCCTCTTCTGATGTCCTTCCTCTTTGCCTTTAGGGATGGGGATTGAGGATTTTATTCAGGGTTCTCTCTCTTGATTACTTTCTTTACACATACAGATTTTAGTAGGTTTATCTTATATTACATGTCTACATGAGTGAGTATACACTATGTATGTGTTTTTCTGCTTCTGGGACAGCTCACGCAGGATGATCCTTTCCAAGTCCTACCATTTACCTGCAAATTTCATGATTATCTTATTTTTCATTGCTGAGTAATACTCCATTGTGTAGATGTACCACAATTTCTGCATCAATTCTTCAGTTGAGGGGCATCTGGGCTGTTTACAGCTTCTGACTATTACAAATAAAGCTGCTAAAAACATGGTTGAGCAAATGTCCTTAATGTGTACTTGAGCCTCTTTTGGATATATGCCTAGGAGTGGTATGGCTGGATCATTTTTTTTTTTAATTTTGGATAAGTTTTATTTGGTCAGCATGAAGTTACTGTATAATTGTGATACAGTTAGCTTTCCAAAGGGAATGTTTTTCATCATGAAACTATTTTTTTCCATCTTCTCAGATTGCAAGTAGTGTGATTTTTCATTCTTCCTAGTGCTTTTCCCTCATGTCTAATCTCTTTTTTTTTTTCTTCTCAATGCAGTTTATTCAGGAACCTTGAACAATCTTCTGACCCTGAGGAAAGCCAGCCCACAGCTTAAATAGCCTCTGGGTAGCCAACCCCAGCGTGCTCTGTGGGCAATGCAGATAGGTCCACATACACGGAAGCAAGCCAGATCCTCAGCCTTAGCCAAATATGGAGTTGTTTGTGACAGAGAGCACTCACCATCGGGAAGGTGGAAGGCAGAAACCAGCTCCATCTTTAAGGCATGGCATTATGCAGCTCTCTACAGTTCCCCCTTTTTGTTTTAGACGCATCAGGCAAGAGCAGCTAAGAGTGGCCATTGTCAGGGTAAATTCTACCAGAGTGGACATAGGACTAGCCACAGGATTATCATCATGGATTCCTGCAGCCATGAATCATCTAAAGGAATGGGCAGGCATGGGAGCGTTAGCAGGCCTTCTGGTGTTGGTCTCCTTGGTTTGCCTGTGGTGTATATGCAAGATTAGAGTCTCACAACAGCGTAATGCAGCCATGATCATTCAGGCCTTTACAGCCGTTGAAGCAGGACAGTCTCCCCAAGCATGGTTGGCTACCATAAAAAGCTAAAATGTTACGCTCAGGATGCGAGGCTAAGCACTGCACTCAGGGTCAGCCGCTTTCGACCCAGAGAAGAGCATGTCTGATTGCATGCGGGTTGATGCCCCAGGTCCCGCCTCTGAGAAAAAGGTATCAGACGGTTCTGATGCTCTTTGGGTGGATGACACCTAAATGAACATCCGTACAAATCCCGATTTATTTCTAATATCAGAGATCAGACCTCTACTCTTGCCTGATGGCTGGATCTTGAGGAAGCACTAATCCTAGTTGTCTGAGAAGGCGCCAGATTGCTTTCCAGAGTGGTTGTACAATTTTACATTCCAATCAGCACTGGAGGAGAGTTCCTCTTTCTCCACAGACTCTCCAACATGTGTTGTCACTAGAGTTTTTCATCTTGGCCACTCTGATGTGTGTAAGGTGAAATCTCAGGCTTTTTGATTTGCATTTCCCTGATGGCTAATGAGGTTGAGTATTTCTTTAAGTGTTTCTCTGCCATTCAGTATTCCTCTACAGAGAATTCTCTGTTTAGCTCTGTTCCCCATTATTTAAGTGGATTGCTTGGTTTGCTGCTTTTCAGCTTCTTTAGTTCTTTATATATACTGGATATGAGCCCTCTGTCAGAAAAAGGGTTGGTGAAGATTCTTTCCCAATCTGTAGGCAGTTGTTTTGTTTTGATGACAGTGTCCTTTGCTTTACAGAAGCTTTTCAGTTTCATGAGGTCCCATTTATTGATTGTTGCTCCTAGAGCCTGTGCTGTTGGTGTTCTGTTCAGGAATTTGTCTCCTGTACTAATGAGTTCTAGGGTATTCCCCACTTTTTCTTCTAACTGATTTAATGTGTCTGGTTTTGTGTTGAGGTCTTTGATCCACTTGGACTTTAGTTTTGTGCAGGGTAATAACTATGGATCTATTTGCATTTTTCTACAAGTAGACATCCAGTTAGACCAGCACCATTTGTTGAAGATGCTATCTTTTTCCATTGAATGGTTTTGGCATCTTTGTCAAATATCAGGTGTCCACGAGTGTGTGGGATTATTTCTGGGTCTTCTGTTTGGTTCCATTGATCCACCATTCTGTTTCTATGCCAGTACCATGCAGTTTCATTAATGTTGCTCTAGAGTACAGCTTAAGATCAGGGATGTAGATACCTCCAGAAGATCTTTTATTGTAGAGGATTGTTTTAGCAATTCTGTGTTACTTGTTATTCTATGCGAAATTGAGAATTTTTCTTTCCAGGTCTGTAAAGAATTGTGTTGTTAATTTGATGGGAATTGCATTGAATCTGTAGATTACTTTTGGTAAGATGGCCATTTTTAAGATGTTAATCCTGCCAAGCCATGAGGATGGAAGATCTTTCCCTCTTCTGTTAGCTTCTTCTAAGACTGGAATTTTTTTCCAATCTTAGAAGTCTTTAACTTGCTTGGTCAGGGTTACACCAAGGAACTTTATGTCATTTGTGGCTATAGTGAAGGGTTTTGTTTCCCTAATTTCTTTCTCAGCCCTTTTGTCTTTTGTATACAGGAGGGCTACTGATTTTTTTTTTTTAATTTTGTATCTGACCACTTTGCTAAAGGTGTTTATCAGCTGTAGGTGTTCCCTGGTAGAATTTCTGGGGTCACTCAGGTATACTATCATATCATCTGCAAATAGTGATAATTTGACTTCTTCGTTTCCAATTTGTATCACCTAGATCTCCTTCAACTGTCTTATTGCTCTAGCAAGGACTTCTATAACTATTTTGAAGAGATATGGAGAGAGTGGTCAGCCTTCGTTTGTCCCTGATTTCAGTGGGATTTCTTTAAGTTTCTCTCCATTCAGTTTGATGTTGGCTATAGGCTTGTCATATATTGCCCTTACCATGTTTAGATATGTGCCCTGTATCCCTGATCTCTACAAGACTTTAAACATGAATGGATGTTGGATTTTGTCAAATGCTTTTTCAGCCTCTAAGGAGATTATCATGTGTTTTTTTTTTTCTTTCAGTTTTTTAATATGGTAGATGACATTGATGGATTTCCATATGTTGAACCACCCCTGCATACCTGGGATGAAGCCTACTTGGTCATGGTGGATATGTTTGATGTGATTCTGTATTTGGTTTGCAAGTATTTTGTTGAGTATTTTTGCATCAATGTTTATAAGAGAGACTGATCTGAAATTCTCTTTCTTTTTTGGGTCTTTGTGATGTTTAGGTACCAAGGTGACTGTGGCTTAATAGAATGAGTTTGGTATTGTTCATTCTGTTTCTATTTTTTGGAATAGTTTGAAGAGAATTGGAGTTAGCTCTTCTTTGAAGGTCTGGTAGAATTCTGTGCTGAAACCCTCTGGTCCTGTGCTCATTTTGGATGGAAGACTTTCGATGACTGCTTCTATTTCTCTGGGGGATATAGGACTGTTTAATTGATTTACCTGATATTGATCCAGCTTTGGTAAGTGGAATCAATCAAAAAAATTGTCCATTTCATTTAGATTTTCAATTATTTCTCATATAGACTTTTGAAATAAGTCCTAGTGATTGTTTGGATTTCAGTGTCTGTACTTATGTCCCCCTTTTCATTTCTGATTTTGTTGGTTTGGATGGTGTCTCTCTGCTTTTTAGTTAGCTTGGCTAAGGGTTTGTCTATCTCGTTGATTTTCTCAAAGAACCAGCTCTTGGTTTCATTGATTCTTTGAATTGTTTTATTTTTTTTTCTAATTGATTGATTTCAGCCCTGAGTTTAATTATTTCCAGCCTTCTACTCCTGTTTGTTGTGTCTGCTTCTTCTTTTTCTAGATTTTTTAGGTTGCTTGAATGAGCTGTCTCGAATTTCTTCTTCAAGGCACTTAGTGCTATGAACTTTCCTCTTAGCACTGCTTTCATTGTGTCCCACAAGTTTGGGTTTGTTGTGCCTTCATTTTCATTGAATTCTAGGGAGACTTTAATTTCTTTGTTTATTTCTTCCATGACCCAGCTTTCATTTAGTAGCAAGTTGTTCAGTTTCCATGTGTGTATAGGCTTTTTGTTACTTCTGTTGTTGTTGTGGTCCAGCTTTATTCCATGGTGATCAGATAGGATACAAGGGATTATTTCAATCTTCTTGTATCTTTTGAAGCTCACCTTGTGACCCACTATATGGTCTATTTTGGAGAATGTTCCATGAGGTGCTGAGAAGAAGGTAAATTGTTTTGTGTTTGGGTGTAAGGTTCTGTAAATGTCTCTTAGATCCATTTGATCCATGACCTCCATTGGAGATATTGTTTCTTTGTTTAACTTCTGTTTTGTTGACCTCTCTTTTGTTGAGATTAGGGTGTTGAAGTCTCCCACTACTAATATGTGGGGGTCTATGTGTGGTTTAAGTTTCATCAATGTTTCTTTTACAAATACAGGTGCCCTTGTATTTGAACATAGATGTTCAGGATTGTGATGTCTTCCTGATGGAATTCTTCCTGATGAGTATAAAGAGTCCTTCCCATCTCTTTTGATTAATTTTGGTTGAAAGTCTATTTTATCAGTTATTAGAATGGCTACTCTTGCTTGCTTCTTGGGTCCATTTGTTTGGACAGCTGTCTTTCAACCCTTTATCCTCAGGTGATGTCTATCTTTTTCACTTAGATGTGTTTCTTTTATGCAACAGATTGCTGGGTCTTGTTTATGAATCCATTCTGTTAGTCTGTGTCTTTTTATTGGAGAATTGAGTCCATTGATGTTGAGAGAGATTAATGACCATTGTCTGTTTGATCCTTTGATTTTGATGTTGGCTGTGGTCATAGGTTGTGTGCTTGGTTGCTTTTTGTTTTACTGTAGTGAGGTTAATTATTTCCTGGGTTTCCTTGAAAGTAGCTAGTTTTCTTGGGTTGTATTTTCTCTTCCAGTGTCTTCTATGATGCTGAATTTGTGTGTAGGTATTGTTGAAATTTGTTTTTGTCATTGAATATCTTGTTTTCTCCGTCTATGAGGATTGAGAGTTTTGCTGGGTACAGTAGCCTGGCCTGACATCTGTGTTCTCTTAGGATCTGCATGATATCTGTCCAGGCCCTTCTAGCTTTCATAGTCTCGGTTGAAAAGTCAGGTGTGATTCTAATGGTTTTGCCATTATATGTTACCTGGCCTTTTTCCCTTACAACTTTTAGTTGTTTTTTTTTTTTTTTTT
>REGO01000364.1:1444468-1454524 GCA_010120015.1 Rhombomys opimus | reverse complement strand
TTTTTTTTTTTTTTTTTTTTTTTTTTTTTTTTTTTGAAAGTATTTTCTGGGCCTTGGAGCAGGGAATCCTCTTTTTCCTCTATTCCTATTATTCTTATGTCTTGTTTTTTTATGTTGTCTTGGATTTCTTGGACGGTCTGTTTTAGGAATTTTTTAGATTTAACATTTTCCTTGACAGTTACATCGATTTCTTCCATTATATATTCCACACCTGAAATTCGTTCTTCCATCTCTTGTAGTCTATTGGTAATGCTTACCTCTGTAGTTCCTGTTTTCTTCCCTAAGTTCTTTCTCTCCACAATTTCCTCCATTTGTGTTTTCTTTAATTTTTCCAATTCTATCTTCAGGTCTTGAAACATTTTGTTGATTTCCTTCACCTTTCTGACTGCATTTTCCTGTTCTTCCTTCAATTCTTTCAGCTGTTTGTTTGAACAATCCCCCATTTCTTTTATTTCTTTCAGTGATTTAAGTATTTCCTCTCTAAAGGCCACAAGAGTTTGTCTGCAATTTCCTGTATTTCTTCACAGATGGACCTAATCTGTTTTTCTTCCTCTATTTCTTTACGGATAGCCATAATCTGTTTGAGTTTATCTTCCTCTAGGTCTTTACACATTTTATTTGTTTCCTCTGTTATCCTCTTCATGACCATAGATGTTAGGTCATCTTCTTGAATTTCATTTATGCTGGGGTGTTCAGGGCTACTTGCCCCTGGATAACTGGATTCTGGAGATGCCATATTGCTATTTTTGGTTGGTTGAGCTTTTACGTTGGCCTCTACCCATTGGGCTATCGTTGGTGTTTGCAGTTAGTTTCTAGTGGTTCCTGGAATCCTGTGGTGGAGTGAATTCACTTGGTAGGAAGATTATTTTTCCTGAAGGAAGCCTCCTCTGCTTTTTGGGTATAGTCACTGTATGGCTGGTGTTTTTCAGGAGTTGCCACAGCTCACCTCAGGCATAGAGACATGAGTGGTAACTGTGGTCCTTGCTAGTCGAGAGGTCTCTCCTCTCGCCCAGAGAAGTCCTGAAAACTGCTGCCCTGCTTCTGGATTTCTTGCTGTAAATTTAGTGAACTGCTGCTGTACCTGTGTGTCCCTTGGTTTGGTCAGTTTTGTTAGGGGTAACTGGTTGCTCCTTGGAACAGTATCTGGGGGTTGATCTCAGGGATCCCGGGCTTTTACAGTTTTGAGGTTGGGGCTCTGTGCCCAGTGCCCAAGCAGTACTCTGTGGTTGGTGAGTACTACTCTTCTGGTAACAGCAGGCTATCTGGTGAACAGCAGGTCCCTGGGTTGGGCCAGTCTGTGGGACCTTTTCCAGGGATATACTGGGTGGTCTAAGTCTGTCCCCTTTGCTTCGTTCCCGCTGAGGAGGATTTCTCCTGACAGTGACTCTAAGTCTTTGATGTCCTGTGCACAGTTCTGTCTTTTAGGAATAGTTTGTACAAAACAGGTCTCTGGGGTAGTGGCTTGAGTGCCTGCCTGCTAATCTGCCTGACCTTTCCCAGGGATATACTGGATGACCTAATTCGGGTCCCGGTTTCCTTTCTTCCCTGTGGGATTTACTCCTGACAGGGACTCCTAGTCTCTGTTGGCCTGGGGCACACTGCTCTGTCTGTGCCAGAGAGCTGGGCTCCCAACAACTCTCTGTGCTCCTGGCTTGGGCCCAGTTCAGTGATGGCGGCTTGTACCTGGCAGTCTGTGAGACTTTCCCCAGGAAAATCCTAGGTGACTCAAGTCAGCACTGTTTCCTTCCTTCCCTGTGGGGCCCCCTCCAGACAGAGACTCCCAGTCTCTGTTGCACTGGGGTGCACAGTTCCATCTGTGCCAGATCGCTGGACACACAGCCACTCTCCCTGCTGGCGGCTTGAGCCCAGTTCAGTGATGGCAGCACATATCCTCTGGTCTGGGAGACTTTTTCCAGGTAAAGACTGGGTGACCCATGGCCAGTCCCCCTGCTTTTCTTCCCTGTGGGTTTTTCTTGCGACTGGGTCTCCCAGCCTCTGCTCTTTTTTGTGCCCACCATTCAGCCTGGGAAGGTGATCGGGACACACAGGCATGTGGCTCTGGTCCAGCCACCTAGTGCCTGCGAGATACAGATCTCTTCTGAGTTTTGGCTGGGTACCCTTAGAGTAGACCTAACTGATTCCCACGCTGTGGGGGTTTCCTTTCACCTGGGAAAGACAATTGCTGTTGTTTTAGGGCCCAGATTTCATCTCTTGGTCTCTATACAGAAAATGTTGTTCTGTTCCTCAGACGTAGTGTTCTCTTTGAGCTGCTCTTGTCCCTGCTCTTCTTTAATTTCTTTCTTCAGAGACTTGAAGTTTTTCTCAATCAAGTCTTTCACTTGCTTGGTTAGTGTCACCCAAAGGTACTTTATGTGGTTAGTGGCTACTGTGAATGGTGTTGTTTCCCTTATTTCTATCTTGGCCCTTTTGTCTTTGGTATAGGGTAGGGCTTCTGATTTTTGAGGTGATTTTTGTATCCTGCCACTTTGCTGAAGGTGTTTATCACCTGAAGGATTTCTCTGAATTTTTGGGGTCGTTCATGTATACTATCATATCATCTGTGAACAGTGACAGTTTGATCTTTTCCTTTCTGATTTGTATCCCCTTGATCTGCTTTAGTTGTCTTATTGCTCTGGCTAGGACTTCAAGTACTATGTTGAAGAGATATGGAGATGTGGGCAGCATTGTCTTGTCCCTGATTTTAGTGGGATTGATTTAAGTTTCTCTCCATTGAGTTTGATGTTGGCTATAGGCCTGCTGTATACTGCCTTTACTATGTTTAGCTATGTGTCTTGTATGCCTGATCTATCCAAGACTTTAAATATGAATGGGTGTTGGACTTTGTCAAATGATTTATCGGCATCTAAGGAGATGATCATGTGGTTTTTCTCCTTCAGTTTGTTTATGTAGCAGATTCCATTGATGGATTTCCATATGTTGAACCACACTTGCATGCCTGGAATAAAGCCTACTTGGTCATGGTGGATGATATCTTTGATGTGTTCTTGGGTTCGGTTTGCAAGTATTTTATTGAGTATTTTTGCATCAATGTTCATAAGAGAGATAGGTCTGAAGTTCTCTTTTTTTGTTGGGTCTTTGGGTGACCGTGGCTTCATAGAATGAGTTTGGTAGTGTTCCTTCTGTTTCTATTTTGTGGAATAGTTTTGGGAGAATTGGAGTTAGCACTTCTTTGAAGGTCTGGTAGAGTTCTGCGCTGAATCCATCTGGTCCAGGGCTTTTTTTGGAGGGTAGACTGTTGATGATTGCTTCTATTTCCTTGGGAGATAGGGGACTATTAAATCTTTCAACCTGATCTTGACTTAATTTTGGTTGATGGAATCTATCAAGAAAATTGTCCATTTCTTTTAGATTTTCAAATTTCATGGCATATAGACTTTTGTAGTATGACCTAATGATTGTTTGGATTTCCTTGGTGTCTGTAGTTATGTCCCCCTTTTCATTTCTGATTTTGCTGATTTGGCTAGTTTCTCTCTGCCTTTTAGTTAGTTTGACTAAAGGTTTGTCTATCTTGTTGATTTTCTCAAAGAACCACCTCTTGGTTTCATTGATTCTTTGAATAGTTTTATTTGTTTCTAATTGATTTCAGCCCTGTGTTTGATTATTTCCAGCCATCTGCTCCTCTTGGGTGTATTTGCTTCTTTTTTTTTTTTCTATGGCTTTCAGTTTGGGCATTAAGTTGCTTGTTTGAGATGTCACAAACTTCTTCTTGAAGGCACTTAGTGCTATAAATTTTCCTCTGAGCACTGCTTTCATTGTGTCCCATAAATTAGGGTATGTTGTGCCTTCATTTTCATTGAATTCTAGGAAGTCTTTCTTTATTTCTTCCTAACCCAGCTATCATTGAGCAAGAAGTTGTTCAGTTTCCATTTGCTTACAGGCTTTTTTTTTTTTTTTGATTCCCTTATTGTTGAGGTCCAGCTTCAGTCAATGATGGTCAGATAGGATACAAGGAATTATTTTTATCTTTTCTGTTGAGGCTTGCTTTGTGACCAACTATATGGTCTATTTTGCAGAAGGTTCTATGATGTGCTGAAAAGAAGGTATACTCTTTTGTGTTTGGGTGGAAAGTTCTGTAGATGTCTGTTAGGGCCATTTGATTTAGGACCACTACAAGTGCATTTATTTCCTTATTATGTTTCTGTCTAGATGATTTGTCCCTTGTTGAAAGTGGGGTGTTGAAGTCTCCCACTATCAAGGCGTTGGGATCGATGTGTGATTTAAGTTTTAGCAATGTTCTGTTCATGAATGTAGGCACTCCTGTACTTGGGGCTTGAAAGACATTTTTTCAGCCCTTTACTTTTACGTAGTGTTTATCTTTGTTGCAGAGGTGCAATTCTTGGATGCAGCAGAATGTTGGATCCTGTTTCCTCACCCATTCTGTTAGTCTGTTTCTTTTTATTGGAGAGTTGAGTCCATTGATGTTGATGGATAATTGTGACCAATGAATGTTAGTTCCTTTTATATTGGAGTCGGTGGTCTTACTGTGTGTCGTTGCTTGTTTGCTTTTAATTTTTGTTGGCATATTATCTGTATGCTATGTTTTCTTGGGTAAAGTTGTTTTCATTGGATTGGAGTTTTCCTTCTAGTATCTTCTGTAGGGCTGGGTTGCTGTATAGATATTGCATAAATTTAGTTTTGTCATGGAATATTTTGTTTTCTCCATCTCAGTTGATTGAAAGCTTTGCAGGGTATAGTAGTCTGGGTTGACATTTGTGGTCTCTTAGAGTCTGCATGACACCTGCCCAGGCCCCTCTGGCTTTCATAGTTTCTGATTAGATGTTCGGTGTGATTCTGATAGGTCTACCTTCATATGTTACTTGGCCATTTTCCCTTGCTGCTTTTAGTATCTTTTCTTTGTTCTGTAGATTCAGTGTTTTGACTATGATGTGACATGATGTGTTTCTTTTCTGGTCTAGTCTATTTGGTGTTCTGTAGTCCTCTTGTATATTTATGGACATCTCTTTCTTTAAGTTGGGAATATTTTCTTCTATGATTTTCTTAAAAATATTTTCTGGACTTTGGAGCCTGGAGTCTTCTTTTTCATGAATTCCTATTATTCTTAGATTTTGTTTTTCCATAGCATCCTTGATTTTTTGGATATTTTGTGTTTCGAACTTTTCTGATTTTATTTTTTCTTTGAGAGAAGTATCAATTTCTGCAAGTGTGTCTTCAGCTCCAGAGATTCTCTCTTCCATCTCTTATATTCTGTTGGTGATGCTTAACTTTGTGGTTCCTGATCCTTTCTCCAAGTTCTCCAGCTCCAGGGTTTTCTCAGTTTTTGTTTTCTTTATTGATTCCAAATCTGTTTTCATGCCTTGCACCATTTCCTTCAACTTTTGGAATGTGGATTCCTGTCTCTCTACGATGGTCTCTATTTTTTTGTTCATTTCCTCTCTATATGCCACTAATTGTATCTCTACTTGTGCCTCTATTTGTTTGGCTATGTTTGCCTGTGTTTCTTTAAGAATTTTGTGCATTTCCTCTTTCTTACCTCCAATTGACTGTCCTAATCTTTGATAGATTTTTTCATTTCCTCTTTAACTGTCTGAATTTGCATGGCTATTGCTCTGAGAGAATTGTTTGTTTCTTCTTTATGAGCCTCAAATAGTTGGGTAAGTATAGCTTTAAAGTCATTTTCCTGCTCTCCCAATGAATTAGAGTAACCATCAATTTTAGGGGTAGCTGGTGAAGTCATGTCCTGATTTATGTTGGATGTGTTCTTTTGCCTACCCCTGATCATTGGCTTCTCTGAAACCTTCCCTGTTTGTTTCTGGATTCTGCAGTTCAGACTGGTACTGTCTCTCTCTGGCATCTGCAGATTTCTTCAGGAAGCTGAGAGAGGTCCCGTGGCCTCAGCATTTGCAATGGTGGACTAGCTGTACTTGTGTGAGGAAAGTACGCTGGTGCAAAAGGGGCAAATGCAGGCAAGCGTGTGTGTGTGTTTGTGTGTGTGTGTGTGAAAGTGTGTGTGGAAGTGTGTCTCAAGAGACAAAGTGATAGATAATGTTGAACCCTTGAGTGTGTGGGAGGGAATCTGCCCTGTACATGTAACAGGCGATAGTGATGGTCACTGTACAATTTCTGGCATTAATTGCCTTAACTCCTCAATTGGACCCATAGAGCAGGGGCTTCAATGTCCCAATTGACCCTCACTTTCCCACAGTGGGTATGTGGGTATGAGGGGTCCGATGCCTGGCTTCTATTTTAGAAGGACGCTGGGTCTGGGGCTCTGCAGACACTCAAGTGCGTACTCACTCTCAAGCAAGTCACATCGGCATGGATCGGGGTATCCAGGCTCTCTGCTCTCTGGTTTGGCCCTGGTTGGTCTTATGCTTGAGGACTGATGTGCTCCGCCAGCTCAGTGCTGCTGCCACCTCCAGGTTCAGAAGTCCCGCTGTAGCTGGAGACTCGGTTGTTGTTCCAGATGCTTTCTGGGAAGTCCTGGGGGTTCTCTACTGTGCTCCCCAAGCCTGGGAGGGCCATCTCCTGGTATGACTAGCTTGTATGCCGTTTCTGTCTGCCTTTGGTGGTTATATAGCATATTATCTGTCACTGAGGAATTGGGCAGGTTGTACAGTCAGTGGCTAAGAGCTAGTATGGTAGCTAGCAGACTTGGGACCCTGGGAGGATCCCAGGGTCTGCAGGTGCTTCAGGTCTGGGACTCCAAGGCTTTTACTGCTGGCAGTTGGCGCTAAGGGACTAGGAGCTCTGCCTCCGCCACTGCAGACCCCAGGGAGTTAGGTCTGACCTGAGAATCTCCATGAGTCCAATGTGCTGAAGAGGAGGGAGGTACAAGAAAGGGGAGTCTCTATATATTCTTATAAACATATATATTTATATATATTTATCCATAACTATAAATATATATTTATACAATATATTCTCTCTATATATATTCTTTATATATTCTATATATATTCGTTTGTTGAGTTCTTTATATATTCCAAATATAGTCTATATGTATTCTATATAGTCTCTATATATTCTCTATACATTCTATTTATTGATAGAATATATCCTATCTATATATATTTATATTTAAAATATATTTATATTTTATAGATTTATTTTTAAAATATTCTATATATAAAACATATGTTTACATTTTAAATATAAATATAAAATATGTACATATAAATTTTTATATATTTTAAACATAAATAGATATATTCATAGATAGAACACATTCTATATATATTCCTTATATATTCTATATATATTAGTTTGTTGAATTCTTTATGTATTCTAGATATTAGTCCTCTGTGAGATGTAGGGTTGGTGAAGATCTTTTCCTTGTCTTTAGGCTGTCATTTTGTTTTGTTGACAGTGTCCTTTCCTTTACAGAAGCTTTTCAGTTTCATGAGTTCCCATTTATAGATTGTTGATCTTAAAGCCTGGTACTGTTGGTGTTTTGTTCAGGAAGTTGTCTCCTGGTTGAAATGAGTTGAAAGCTCTTTCTCACATTTTCTTCTAACATATTTAGTTTGTCTGGTTTTATCTTTGGTCTATCTGGAATTTACTTTAGTGCACGGTGATAAATATTGATCTATTTGCATTTTCTACATGTAGACATCCAGTTATACCAGCACTGTTTGTTGAAGATGCTGTCTTTTTTCCATTGTATAGTTTGGCTACTTTCTTTTCTCCTAAGCAAAGATTTTGATGTATATTTCTTAAATGTATTTAAAATTGTACTGTTCATACTGATGGCCACCTTGGTCACTTACCCTTTTGTAATCTTTGGCTATTTCTCTGTGTATTCTTCAACCCTATTTTCTATTGCCTGTGTTCATGTTTACATGTAAATTACTTTGAGTTTATCACTTTTCTGAGGCCCCAGAGTACAATATTGACTTTAAAGCCTTGATCCTTTTAGTGGGCGCTATGTAACATCACCATAAATGTCAAATGGAATCTTTTTACAACTTCTCAATTTAAGAAATATCTCATAATTTGGTTAGGAGTTTCAGCATCTCCTTTGATATCTTACTTGTTTGAGTCTTTCAACAGCCCTCTGTGGTAGGTTCCTGTCCTGTTCCCTATTATTTCCATCTTCTGATGTCCACCCCTTTGCCTTTTGATCACCTCCCCCTGATGGGAGTGCAACTTTCCCAGGTCACAGAGGACAACACAGCCAGTTCTGATGAGACCTGATAAGCTAGGGCCAGAAGGAAGGGGAAGAGGACCTCCCCTATCAGTGGATTTGGGGAGGAGCATGGGAGGAGATGAGGGAGGGAGGGTGGAATTGGGAGGGCATGCGGGAGGGAGCTACAGTGGAGATATAAATTGAATAAACTCTAATTTATAAAATAAATAAATATTTTTTTGAGTAAAGAAAAAATATCCAAACCAATCCAAAACAAAACAACAACAACAAAAATATCCCAGACCTCCACAATCTCAATCTGTATCTCAGTAACTTCTTAAATGCTCAGGAAAGTTTAGAGACAACATTGCCTTAAAATTCAAATGCTATATTATTTGTCTTAAATAATAATCTCATATGTATCAGAGTCTAGGTAAACTTGCACGAGATAAGAAAAATTATGGGGACATAGAGTATAGTAAAAACTGAAATGGAAAGGATGATTTTTGTGCTGGATGTAGTTCAAGGATGTTGGGAATCTAGACTTTACATAATATAGAGCATTTTCTTCTCTGAAAAAATTTCCAGGACATTTATGACAGTGGAGCTATGAGAGAGTGTTCATAATCTTCAAAACACATTTTAGGATCAACAAATACATCCATAAATTAGACAAGTACTACAGGCTCCTACTTCATTTTTCCCATCCTATTCTTAAGCCCTTGTATGTGAAAAGCAGAAGGACAGTAAAAGAGCACTAGCAATAGACTACTAGGCAAGGAGAGATTTTGCACAAGCAGTCTTCTAAATCCTGCTGGCTTTTCTCAACATATGAACCTTTTTCTACTCTTACAACATTCTGTTTGGTTGGCTATTTTTTATCTTTTTTTTTTCTTGTTCAATGTGTTGGAAATTTAATGCACAAATTTCATATTTTAGGCAAGTACATTGCAACTGAACTGCATAACAACCATACATATTATATATATATATATATATATATATATATATATATATACAGATATATATAGATATATATATCTGTGTGTGTATATACATACATACACACATATTCTCATGTCTTTTGAGAATATCTATTGAGAGGAGGGGAGAGAAGAAAGAAAGAGGCAGTAGGGGGACAGGTGGATATTGGGACTAACTAAATTTAGGTAGGAAGCTCACAAACTGATGATCTTCCAGATACCCAAGTATCTTAGACTACATACTTATAGCCTATTTTTAATTTTATGTTCTTTTCAATGTGTTTTTGTTTATAATTATCTTATCTCTCTTTATGAAGATGCAATTTGGTCCCCTTATCACAAAGGAATCAAATCACTTTTTGTCTTATGACAAGTTTATACATAGAATACACTTGAAAGAATTATGACAATCATTTCTATAAACCACCCAGGTAGTCATGAAAGTCAAAGTTAATTTACAAAACAGAGAATTTTTTTTTACCATAACTATTTTTTGTTAAACATTTTAACCTCTCAATTGTTTTGTCCTATAGGTTGGTTAAATGATTTAAAGCTATGATAAAGGCATCAATACAATGTTACTATATAAAAAAATATTCAGAAACACAAACAATAACATCAGTTGAGAATTTGCCACCATCTGATTGGCCTGTGGCCATGTATGTGGGATATTTTCTTGAAATATGATTGATCTTGGAGTGTCCAGTGCACTAGAGGTGTTTCCACACCATGAAGGTGGTCCTGAGTCATATACGAAAGTGAGCTGAGCCAGTCATGAGAACAAGCCAATACGCCATGTCCCCCGTCTCTGCTTAAGCTCCCGAATCCAGGTTTCTGCCCAGCTTATCTCCAGGATTTCCTATGACCTGTAAGACAAAAAAGCTTTTTTCACCATCAAGTTGATTTTATTTAGTGTTTTCATCACAGCGGCAGAAAGCAAACTTGAACAATAGTGACCACATGAAA
>REGO01000364.1:1425166-1444418 GCA_010120015.1 Rhombomys opimus | reverse complement strand
AAAAAAAAACAAATGTCTTCCTTTGTGAGGTGTGTGGGGGGGTCATTGGGCCAACTTACCATTTATAATACTTTAATTTTTCACTTCTCATGAATTTCTCATTCACTGGGGTTTATTCACATCAGCAATTTATAAGGTTTCATTGGAAAGAATAAATGGCGTGCACCATGGTGAGATTATTTTCCTTTTTCATTTTGATTATGAATTTTGTTACCAGAATGTAAGCAAATCTCCACTGAGCCCTGTGATTTGAAGATGAATAATAAGAATCGGGAAATCAATACTTAGTAAAAACAATTTAGAAAGAAACACAATAAATTTTTACATTTGGAAATTAACTTGGTTGTTTGTCTCTCCCTATAAATGACTTTTGCTCAAGGCCTACTGTGCAGAGGAAGCCTTGGGGAAATAAAGCTGCACATTTCTCATTGTCTTCAAATCCATTTTCTGCCTGAATGGAGTCAGCATTAAATTTAAACCAAGGAAATCAGTGGCCGATAGAAATCTCAGCCTGAGAAACAGAATAGAAAGGCCCAACCTCATATAGCCTTAGAATTTTAAGTCCCTAAGATGCATACATTTCTGGCTGCATAAATATCTAAAACTTCATTAACTGACCTACACTGTATTAAGCAGAAATTACTATAAGAACACAAACACTGCTGTTTATGGAAATGCAAAGAACAAGAGGTTTTACCTTTAGCTAAACTTGAACTTCTGCTCTTATGATTGTTAGAGGTATATTCTCAGGTAGGCAACTGAAAGTACTTACATTGCTACCTAAAGCCATGTGTGACAGAACCACCAGGCTGTCCAAGAGGATCTGAGAATAAGATTTATTTTTTTTTACAACCTACGTCAGTCCTGGTATGGGCCAGCTACCACAGACAAAGGAAAAAAAATAGCAATAAATAAAGATTAACTGAACTCTATAATTTATGCTAAATTTTATTAATATATGCTCAGTCAAACTATAATGTTTGTTTGCCTCTGCATTTCCCAGTATAAAATGCTACATGCTCAGAGCCCACAGCATGCCTCTTCTTACCCAATAATCTTTTGTTCTACATTTAGTACTCTACATCTAGTATTTAATGAACTGTAATTAAAATCCAGCACCCATTTTTCATACCTGTGCTCTCTACTGAAAAGATGCACCACAGTCCTGGGAAGTAGTCCTTCTTAGTAATTATTGATTCTTCACTATTTTAGGTGTCTTAAATAGAGTAAGTATTCAGTACTCATAGGACCTTTGAAAAGAGGATAAATTTCAGACAAAAATATCTTAGAGTTCGTTGTTTGTAAGGAAGGTGAGACAAAAGATTAATGAAATCAACATTTCACTTTAAATAAGGAACTTTAAATCAGGCAAGTATCACTAAACAGCACTTATAGTTTATGGCTCATTTTTACCCTTCATTTAATTTGTTAGTTGTTCCAAGTAATATTCTTGGCAGAAAGAATGGAAAAAGTCAGTGTTTCTAGGTGGCATAAATTATCTTTTAAATTGTCACAGGAAGAGTTTACCTGGCTTTCTTTGACCTTCAGCATCATCTTGATTATTTTCCACTTCCCTGTGAAGAAGTCAGGTCTCATGAGTTTGATTCTGAGAGCAGATCTGCAGTTAGGAAGGAAATAGAGTAGACTGAGCTCAAACAGGTGTGAATCCAAGTGTTTCCCAGGGACAAACTTTGAACTCTGTGTCCTTCCTTTTTGTTGCTGCTCAACCTGTTTGGTGACTTCTTGCATAAGAGAAGATCCAAAACTGGAGTCTGTCTGAACTTCACCCAGTACTCTGGTTAACAAAGTTGATTGTTGAATAAGCAACTTTAAATAAAAAGAAAAGCAAAAGTCAGTAAAAGAAAGAGAAAAATCACATCCAAGGTTCATTTATTTAACCAATATAAAATGCACTATTATGACACAGCATACATGTAATTTTGGGGATTATAGTAGTCCATGCTGAAACACATTAAACATTATAAAGAGGAAAAGGAGAAAAAGAAGAATACAAATAATCTAAATAAATCATGGTAAGTTGAGATAACAGACAGGCAGTAAGTTTATGGAGGATACAATACTTAAAGTACAGATACGGAAAAAAAAAAGTTTCAAACAGGTATCCTAATGCAGTAGAATCTGAGCTTTAAATCAGAGATGAGATCTGTGCCTTGATAAAGTGGTGCTTGTGACATGAGATTGACCCCTTCCATTAAAAACACATGAAATCAATAAAATGTGACTTCACACAACAAAGGCATCAAATATGATGACTAAGAAATGACAAACGAGCAGGTAGCCTTCTGTTGGAATATCTTATTCCCTAGGGAAACTATCTAGGCAGCTATGCAGAGAAAAAGAACCCTGCCTTTTCACATAGCTCTTTTCCTGCATTGAAGAGATATCACGGAGGGTTTGATATACTTGGGTTTGTAGAGATCAAGGACAGAGGGAGAGAGAAGAGTGGTAACAAAGACAAATTACATTTACTTCCAGAAGGACCTCAATTCCCTGTGTTTTCAAGAGAAAAAAAAATGAAAGAATGTTCCTATCACTGGTATAACAAACTCATTTTTGTCCCTCTTTGGTCTGTTTTCCTATTTGACCTTTGCTCTTCTAAAATCATTTCTTTTCAGTCCCTTGTGAGTACAGGAAGGACAGACAGTGTGGACCTTTCTTTTGGATTGGGGGTTCAAAACTACCCATAAACTACAGCAAGTCACACAGGACATATTATCTCTCAGATGAAGCCTCTCTCAAATGAGTGGGTGACCAAATTATTTCTCTTATGTAATCATAGCAGTAGCAAAGTCTTCAGAGCTGTGTGCAGAAACAGACTGACATAAGGATCACTTACACCATCGGTCTGAAAAGATTTTCTGCTCTGCCGTTTCTATAGATCCAACTGTTCACCTAGAAGATCAGAATGTTGTTCTCATCCTCTTAGAGAACCTTTCACCA
This sequence comes from Rhombomys opimus, assembly GCA_010120015.1. Classification (NCBI taxonomy): domain Eukaryota; kingdom Metazoa; phylum Chordata; class Mammalia; order Rodentia; family Muridae; genus Rhombomys; species Rhombomys opimus. Next base: position 1,441,457 of record REGO01000364.1, on the reverse strand, counting down.
GTTCTACCTGATGCAATTATATTGTTTAAACCTTCCTTTTCTGTCCATCAGCATTTATTGTTGTTGTTGTTGTTTCATATTGGGATTTGCTACTGAGTCTTCTCCTTTGGGATTTCTACAACTTTTGCTTTTGTTCTAAACTCTGATGCAAATAAATAACCTGAAAAAAAGAACTATCAAGAAAGACAACACAGTAACACTATTGGCATTTTAAGTGGCTAGAATAGGGCATTTTCTGAAAACTTAGATAAGAAAGTATTTGAACCAAGAGATTATTGGATTTAATTCACAGAGGAATAGCCGTGAATACAATTTGGTTTAAATTACTTATGGCATCACACTTTGAGATCTAGAATTACTGAACTGTTTACATAACTGCATACCTGTCCCCAAAACAAAACTTAAAATTATTTATAAGACTATAAATATATACACCACTGACAAAATATTGTAATATGGGTCATACAATAAATAAATAATAGGCAAGATCAAAACAGAAAAAAATGTGATCTATATTGTGAAGATTGAAGAGTTAAATGATGCTGACACATAAGTAACACAAGTATTGGAATAAATAGAAATCAACATAGCTATGTTTTGTACCACTGCTAAATAGAGAGACTGAGGATATAAAAAGACACAAGTCAGAGTGTAACTTTAAAATTAGAGTATACTGGGATTTATATTAATAGTTATAAATTGAAGAATATAAAATTTGTTAAAAGAATAAAGAAAGATAGAGGATTGTTGTTATTTATTAGTGAGCAGTTTGATAAATCCAAATAAACCAATGTGCATGTAATCACAAAAGACTTGGAAACACGGCTCATAAGATATACCTAAATTAGTAATGTTAAATAAATAGATTTGTTAAAGTATTAACAAGGGTCACAGCATTAGAAACACTGTCATAAAGTATGAGAATTATTTGAGATTTATTATGCTTATTTTGATTATGTGTATATCTGTGTAGGATCATGTGCATGTGAATGCACTGTGTGTCTACAGAGGACGGATAACCTTGATCCCCATAGTGCTATAATTATAAGTGGAATGTGCATGCTTGGGAACCAAACTTAGAGATGTTACAAAATGCAGAATTCATGGAGGAAATATTGGTGAACTGGACAGTATTAAAAATAATTCTTGTTCCACAAAAAAAAAAAAGTATTTACAATTTAAAGCAAGTTTTAGGGCAATGAGTTCCAAACAAAACACCCTGGTAATTCATAATGAAATTAGACAAAACTACTGGCATTAATGAATATCTAAAAAAACTTTAGGGAAATTAAAAAGAACAAAGACTGAGAAACAAAGAGAATAAGGGAGGAATAAGAAAAACAAGACATAATTTACAGCAGAAACCCGGATGTAATAATTTGTTCCACATATTTAAAGAGGTAATGGATGGAATTGTCAATGTAAAATAATCTTTTAAGATTCCTTCTCATAAATAGACCATATAGTTGGTCACAAAGCAAGCCTCAACAGATACAAGAAGATTGAAATAATTCCCTGTATTCAATCTGACCACCATGAAATAAAGCTGGACATCAACAACAATGGAATTAGAAAAAAGCTTAAGAGCACATGGAAACTGAACAACTTGCTGCTCAATGATAGCTGGGTTAAGGAAGAAATAAAGAAACACTTCCTAGAATTCAATAAAAATGAAGGTACAACATACCCTAATTTATGGGACACAATGAAGGCAGTGCTCAGAGGAAAATTCATAGCACTAAATGCCTTCAAGAAAAAAAATCGTGAAATCTCATACAAACAACTTAATGGCCCAACTGAAAACCCTAGAGAAAAAAGAAGCAAATGCACCTAAGAGGAGCAGATGGCTAGAAATAATCAAACTCAGGGAAAAAAATCAATTAGCTAGAAACAAATAAAACTATTCAAAGAATTAATGAAACCAAGAGCTGGTTCTTTGAAAACATCAACAAGACAGACAAACCTTTAGCCAAACTAACTAAAAGGCAGAGAGAAACTATCTAAATCAGCAAAATCAGAAATGAAAAGGGGGACATAACTACAGACACCAAGAAAATCCAAACAATCATTAGGTCATACTACAAAAAGCCTATATGCCACAAAATTCTAAAATCTAAAAGAAATGAACAATTTTCTTGATAGATTACATCAACCAAAGTTAAGTCAAGATCAGGTAGAAAGATTGAATAGTCCTATATCCTCCAAGTAAATAGAAGCAGTCATCAACAGTCTTCCTTCCAAAAAAAGTCCTGGGCCAGATGGAGTCAGTGCAGAATTCTACCAGACCTTCAAAGAAGTGCTAACTCCAATTCTCTCCAAATTATTTCACAAAATAGAAACAGAAGGAACATTAACAAACCAATTCTATGAAACCACAGTCACCTTGATATCTAAACCACACAAAGACCCAACAAGAAAAGAGAACTTTAGACCTATCTCTGTTACAAACATTGATGCAAAAATACTCAATAAAATACTTGCAAACCGAATCCAAGAACACATCAAAGATTATCATCAAACATGACCAAGTAGGCTTCATCGCAGGCATGCAAGGGTGGTTCAACATATGGAAATCCATCAATGTAATCCACCACATAAACAAACTGAAGGAGAAAAACCACATGATCGTCCTTAGATGACAAAAAAGCATTTGACAAAGTCCAACACCCATTCATGTTTAAAGTCTTGGTGAGATCAGGCATACAAGGCACATATCTAATCATAGTAAAGGCAATATACAGCAAATATAGTCTATAGTCAACATCAAACTCAATGGAGAGAAACTTAAATCAATCCCACTAAAATCAGGGACAAGACAAGGCTGCCCACTCTCTCCATACCTCTTCAACATATTACTTGAATTCCTAGCCAGAGCAATAAGACAACTAAAGGAGATCAAACAGATACAAATTGGAAAGGAAGAGGTCAAAGTGTCACTATTCGCAGATGATATGATAGTATACATGAGCAACCCCAAAAATTCAACCGGAGAACTCCTCCAACTGATAAACACCTTCAGGAAAGTGGCAGGATACAAAATCAACTCAAAAATCAGAAGCCCTCCTGTATACCAAAGACAAAATAGCCGAGAAAGAAATAAGGGAAACAACACCCTTCACAGTAGCCACTAACTGCAGAAAGTACCTTGGGGTGACACTAACCAAGCAAGTGAAATACCTGTTTTAGAAAAATTTCAAGTCTCTGAAGAAAGAAATTGAAGAGGATATCAGAAGATGGAAAGATCTCCCCTGTTCATTTTAACATTTTGAAAATGGCCATCCTGCCAAAAGTAATCTACAGATTCGACGCAATTCCCATCAAAATAACAAATCAATTCTTTACAGAGCTTGAAAAAAAGATTCTCAGCTTCATTTGCAGTAACAAAAAAACCCAGAATCTCCAAAACAATCCTGTACAATAACAGATCATCAGGAGGTATCTCCATCCCCAATCACAAGCTGTCCTACAGAGCAATAGCAATAAAAACTCCATGGTATTGGCATAGAAATATAAAAGAGGATCAATGGAACCAAATAGAAGATCCAGAAATAAACCCACACACCTATGAATCCTTGTTTTTTGACAAAGCAGCCAAAACCATTCAATGGAAAAAAGACAGCATCTTCAAGAAATGGTGCTGGTTCAACTGGATGTCTACATGCAGAAAAATGAAAAGAGATCCATATTTATCACCCTGCACAAAACTAAAGTCCAAGTGGATCAAAGACCTCAACATAAAACCAGAAACTCTAAATTGGTTAGAAGAAAAACTGGGGAAGACCCTAGAACTCATTGGCCCAGGAGACAACTTCCTGAACAGAACAACAATAGCACAGGCTCTAAGAGCAACAATAAATAAATGGGACCTCATGAAGCCAAAAAGGTTCTGTAAAGCAAAGGACACCGTCATCAAAACAAAACGACTGCCTACAGTTTGGGAAAGAATCTTCACCAACCCTTTATCTGACAGAGGGCTAATATCCAGTATATATAAAGAGCTAAAGAAGCTGAAAAGCAACAAATCAAGGAATCCAATTAAAAAATGGGTAACAGAGCTAAACAGAGAATTCTCCATAGAGGAATATCGAATAGCAGAAAAACACTTAACGAAATGCTCAACGTCATTAGCCATTAGGGAAATGCAAATCAAAAGGACCCCGAGATTTCACCTTACATCCATCAGAATGGCCAAGATGAAAAACTCAAGTGATAACACATGCTGGAGAGGTTGTGGAGAAGGGGAACCCTCCTCCATTGCTGGTGGGAATGTAAACTGGTACAACCACTTTGGAAGTCAATCTGGCACTTACTCGGACAATTAGGAATAGTGCTTCCTCAAGACCCAGCTATACCACTGCTAGGTATATACCCAAAATTTGCTCAAGTACACAATAAGGACATTTGCTTAGCCATGTCTGTAGCAGCTTTATTCGTAATAGCTGGAACCTGGAAACAACCCAGATTTCCATCAACATCAACGGAGGAATGGATACAGAAATTGTGGTATTTTTACACAATGAAATACTACCCAGCAATCAAAAATGAGGAAATCATGAAATTTGCAGGCAAATGGTGGGATCTAGAAAAGATCATTCTGAGTGAAGTATCCCAGAAGGAGAAAGACACACATGGTATATACTCGCTTATATAGACCTACAAGATATGATAAACATAATGAAGTCTATACACCTAAAGAAGATAAACAAGAAAGCAAACATGAGGTAAGATGATCAGTTCTCACTTAGAAAGACAAATGAGATATGCTTTGGATGTATGACAGGAGTCTACCTCCGAAGGTATCTGAAAGACCCTACCAAGCAGCGTTTCAAAACAGATACTAAGACTCATCACCAAATCTTTGGCAGAAGGGGAGTTAGTATGATGGGAAAGGATAGGAGCCCCACAAGGACCAAATATATCTGGTCACAGGTTTTTTTCTGAAACTGTTGCTCCAACCAAGGACCACGTATGGATATAACCTAGAACTTTTGCTAGGACAAAGCTCGTGGTAGCTCAATAACCAATTGGTTTCCCATTGTAAGGGAACAGGGACTATCTCTGACAGAAACTCAATGGCAGGCTCTTTGACCTCCCCAACCCCCAAGGGAGGAGCAGTCCTCCTAGGCCACAGAGGAGGACTTTGCAGCCAGCCCTGAAGATACCTGATAAAACAGAGCCAGTCGAGAAAGGAGGAGGTCCTCCCCAATCCGTGGACTTAGAAAGGGGCAGGGAGAAGCTGAGCAAGTGAGGGTGGGATTGGGAGGGAATAAAGGAGTGGGATACAGAGTTAAGAAAATGTAACTAATAATAATAAACAATAAAAATAAATAATTTTTTAAATTGTATTTATGTGTTTGTATGAGCACGTGTGTGTCTGAATATATGCAGTATCATCACATGCTTGCAGCTCTCTACAGAGGCCAGAATTCAAGCATCATATCTCCCAGAGCTTGAGCTATAGGGGCCTTTGAGGTGTCTTGTTGTTGGGATTGAACTCAGGTCCTCTGAAACAGCAACAAGTGCTCGTAACCACTAAGACATTGCTCTAAGCCAAGATGTAGCAATAGAGGCAGAGGTGGTGCTCCCAAAAGAAAGAGCACATGAATTGTTGTTCAATTCCAAATCATCATAAGCTCTGAAACGTATTTACAGGTGCCTTTATATGGAATTAACAGGATATATTTAGAAGTATATATGCACATATATATGTACATGCAATAACTTAAAAAAAAGGCCATGAATTTGATGTAGAATGGAAAGTAGTATAAGGAGGAATTTGGAGGTAGGAAGGTAAGTTAAAAATATTATAAGTAAATTATAATCTCGATATTTTTATTTTTGGCTGTGAGCCTATCCTTTAATGGCTGAGCCATCTCTTCAGTCTATTCTCAATATTTTTAAGAAGAAAAATGTTTTATGATTTCAGGATTGTCAATTACTAAGAAGGCAACTCTTTCCTAGGGAATAACTTTTCTCCTACTCCAAGTATTCCTTAGTTGCTTATAGTTCTACGCCTATGGGTGGAACCCCATGTAGAACCACACTAATATGTCAGGAGTTTCCCTTTTGTTTCTGCTATGGTTCTTGAGACATGAGGGCAATACATGAGGTTCCCCCAAGTGTTTTGGACTGTTGTCCCACGTACTTCGAATCTCTTTCTCCTCTTGTTGCCTGTGCTCATCCATGTCTTTTCCTGAGAAGTAATTTCTCTTAGTCCCCACTGCTCTCTAACAAAAAATAAGTTCTTCTAATTGCTCCTCCCATGAATTTTTTACCATCTTCCTGAATTTATGTACGTAATTTTTATTGTACTTATTACTATTTTAAAGCATTTATTTCTTAGTCTTATATTCTTTATGTCTTTTGAAATGGCATCATGAGGCTTAATATTTTCCCGGTTGTTTTTGGCATAGTTTTTATGACACATCAAAGAGGGAAAAAAAAATTTCACTGACATACTTTCACTGAATATGTAAATGGAGAATCAATTACATTAAAATCAAAAAAGACTGAAAGTTTTATCAATATTCTATATTTCAATTTTATCTTACAAGCTTAAAAGAGCTTCTCATTCCAAAATTGGAGTCAATGATAGTATAAGCAATGTCCTGGAAACATAGGGTAATCATTGTGTATGGGTTAGAGTCAAATCTACAGAAGTAGAAAGGTGACGGTTGAGAAAATTATGAAAGGATAAAAGACATCAAAATTAATGAATTGATGGTCTTTTCCTGAGCAATACGAAGCACAGAAAGCATTTACATCAGTGAATAAAATGATGTATTTTGTATCTTAGTGAAATCATTTCACTAGTTGAAAGTGAATTGGAAGAGAAAATGGCTGCTGGCCAAGAATCCAGATAGAATATTGTTGTCAAAGTCTATGGAGCATTTCTAAAATTTTCACTGAAAGAAATTTTTGTTTCCTTCAAAAGGTGGACATTTCAATATTTAGTGCTAAAAAGAGACTTAAATAAATCCATTTTCTTGTATAATTTTGTCCACATTAAAATGTTTAAATGGCCCTGGAAGATTATTTTTTTTGATAATTTATAATTTTACAAGTAAGAGCATTATAAATTAATACTTTAAGTTTATAGATGTGAAGAGATAAAAATAAAGGAAAATACTAAATACAGTAAAAAAATGTTTCTATTTAATATACAGGTTTCCAAATGTTAAGCTACATAAATACATTTATAAATAAGAGTATAAAAATAACACGAATGAAAGATAGAAAATGTATGAGCAAAGGATAAGAAACCCAACAGAAGGTCAGTATTACCATAGAAGATCTAAGTAGGGATTATAGGATGCTGTATATATATTTTAAAAAAAATCCATGAAATTAAAATTCTAAGAAATGCCAGAGTAGCAAATAGGATCAAGAGAGCAAAGACATTGTTGTCTACATAGCAGCAGACTTGAGCCAGAAGGACTTTGCACTGTGTGGAATCAGCTAAACATGGAAAAACAAACACTGCATGATCTCTCTTACAATGCCACCAAAAAAGGGGTGGGTGGCAAGAATATAACAGAAAGAGTAGATAGTGATTACCAGCATTAACGACCAAAGAGAAATTGAGGAACTATTGATCAAATGAACAAATTGTCCTTAACATATAAATTGTACAAGTTTTAGAGGGCAAACCTGTGCTTGGTACTTTAGTCATTAAAAATATAAAAATGTAATTTGCTTAAAAAAATGAAGCTTAATTTTTCTCATCACACACAGATATTAGGTACATAAAGTGATGCTTATTGTCTGTTAGCATGATCATATTAGTAATTTCACAAGGAACACCCAAATTATGTACATTCAATAATACATACATATATAAAATGTGTACTTTGAATATATTTCTGTTAAATTTTTCGTTTTTATGTGTATGATATATGAGTGCAAGGTACCGATGTACCATGGGGCACATCTGGAAGTCCAGTGGCAACTTTTGGGAATTGGTTCGATCCTTTAATTGTGGGTTATGCTACTTAAATTCAGATATCAGACTTGTGCAGCCTGTTAAGTATTTTTTATGTCACAATCTCATCTTAGTAAACCTGGAGAAAGTACATTGAACCAAGGGGTCAGCGCGACCCAGGCCTCTATGTACTTACCTTGCAGCCAGAACAGAACTGTGTCAGACACTATTTTCCACTCAGCATCTATTATTTCCTTAAAGAAGACATTGATCTCCATCTGTAACTAAAAGCAGAGATCGCTTGCTTTTTAAAGTACTTCAAAGAAGTGATGAGTGTATTAAAATTATCTTCAGAGTTGCAGAATTCACAAAGCAATTCTACATTTTTTTGATGGAAACACTCCAGCAGGTATCCACAAGGACATTATTCTGACTTCTGGAAATAGGGTCCATTGTAGGAATTTTGCATTGTGAATGGCTCTTTTTTGTGATCATGTATTATACTTACAACAATAGCAGCAGCATGGTGCCTTGAGTTGATTTATTTTGTTAAAAACAGTTGGCCAAACACATTCCAAAGAGTAAACAGATAGAAACAAAATGACACCTAAGGAACAGGTTCAGACTTTGGTGCCGAATTGTTATTGATCACTCAGCTCCTCTGCTTTTGTTCACCTTGGAGTTTTAAAATACCAAAAGACATGTACTTCAGTTTCTTTTTTGATAGCATTAAGTGGCTCCTGTCAGATTCTCCTAGCAAATAAAGTTAAAGGATTAATGTCTTTCAGTGTTCTTTTGTGAAAGAGGACAAAAATAATGCTTGGGACTGTTACCCTTACCATTCCAAGAAGTTTTACTAATGATGATGAGATGATGGCAATGGGATAATTCTTACTTCGATGTTCTAATATACCTTTACAGATCAGTTGTTGACTACATCGGAGACAAAATAGTCAATTTATAAAACTTCTCATTTCCCATCAGTGGTAAAGAATAGAGACAAAAAGGAAAGTAAGAATGCTTGAGAATGCTGGTAACTTACGAAGAAAACCCATGTTCATTTCCATAAAAAACAGTTTAGGGTATGGACTAATATTGGTCTTCAGATAGAAAATGCTTACATGTTTATCTAGGACTTTAGAGGATTAAATTTAAATAACAGATAAGGCAAAATGTGAAAAACAAATATAATTGATGTTGCATACAGGCAGTCTGGTACTACAGTTACAAAATAAATTTGGATTTTACTTTGATTAAAAAGTTTTGGCTTAATCATTCTTTCTGTCTAATTGTTCTTCATGCCATCTTTCCTTGACAAAGTTCCAAATTTTGAGGATAAACTATTAATCTACTCTAACTGAGCTGGGAAACATCCAGTAACACAGTTATAGTAATCTTTCTGCTACTAAATTTTGGAACATCTATCTTAGGTCATTTACCCTTAGCTTGTGCAGTTCATCGTGGTATGCATGGCCCTGTTTTTCCTTATATGATGCTCGTTTTTCAAGCAGCGGGATTGTATTTGTTCTATCTGGACTTAGGAAAAATGTGTTTTAAAATACTTAATACACATATCTATAGACTCCAAGCTTTTTGGTAAACAAGAATCAATGAGGATTGAGAGAACTGAGAGAAATTTGTCATAACACATGTACTTCAGCATTGATTGGCATTGTCACAAGTGAATAAAATAACAATAATTAAATAAGATTCCCCTGATAAAATGTAGGTCACACTAGCCCAAACAGGCAAGCTGTTTACATATGGAACTTCCCCACTCCCTTGGTTCCCACAGACACAATTCTCTACCATGCCTCACAACAGTACTGTCCAAGTTGCCAAGTCCTTATCCCCAACTGTTACAAACATTCCCTGCTCAAGTACAGGCAACACCAACCAGGAGAACAGGCAGGTGAACTCAGGCACAGAGTTCCTAATAGACCAGAGGCCATGTCAGTCACCAAACTTGAAAGAGGCCTCCTGTCCATACACCTCCTCTGCTTTTTCAGTAACCAAACCACTATCTCCAAACCTCCCTTCCCTTCTGTTTGTCATGCCTCATGACAGCTACTTATATTCCAGACCCCAGCTCAGGCAAAGAACCCATATTTAACCACAGGCCACCCAGGCCAGAAGACCAAACCGGGCGGGGGAACAAAATATTCATACAACAAAGACAAACTTAGAAATCGACACATCACCTAGACTTAGAAGCACCCAGATGCTTACACATCACTTTTATAAAATAAAAAACACAGCCAAAAGAGTAAGTCATTATCAGAGCCCAGCAATCCTACTACAACAAAAACTGAATATTCCAACAGAGCTGAAACACACACACACACACACACACACACACGTGCACTCACACATGAAGACATTAAAACCAACTTTATGAAGTTGGAAGAGGTCCTTAAGAAGGAAATAAATTTATAAATAAATTGAGGAAAAGAAAAAAAAAATCAGGAATAAATGAATGAATCCCATAAAAATGCCCAAAACACGAATAGTTGAAGGAAATTAGTAAAACTGTTCAAGGCCTGAAAATGGAAATAGAAGCAAAAATTAAAACATAAACCAATAAAATTCTGGAATTGGAAAATCTAGGTTAGATAACAGGAACTATAGACACAAGCATCACCAATAGAATACAAGATCTGGAAGAAAGAATCTAAGGTAATGAAGATACTAAAGATGAAATATATATATATATTTGACCAATATATATATATATTGGTCAAAGAAAATTATAATCCAGAATTTTCTTATATAAATAAGCCATAATATCTGGGATACAGTGGAAAAAAAAGAAAGAAAAATAGATAGAAAGAGGAGAAAGATAAAAAGCCCAGCTCAGAAGTCCAAAAACATTTTCATCAATATCATAGTAGAAAATTTTCATAACCTAAAGAAGGTCATGCCAATAAAGATATAAGAAACATACGGAATACCAAATAGATTAGAAAAGAAAAAATCTTCTCATCACATAATAATTAAGACACTAAACATACAGAGCAAACAAACAAACAAAAAAAAACACAAAGAATATTAAAAGCTGCAAGAGAAATGGGCCAAGTAACATATAAAGTCAGATCTATTAGAATTGCATCTGACTTCTGAATGAAGACTCTAAAAAGCAGAACTACCTGCACAGATATCCTGCAGACTCTAAAAGACCAGAGATGGCAATGTACATTATTATATCCACCAAAATTTCAATCACCATAAATAGAGAAAACAAGAAAGTCCATAATAGAGTCAAATTTTCAAAATATCTATCCATAAATCCAAGCCTATTGAAGACACTAGAAAACAAATTCCAAACAGAAGAAGGTAGCTATACTCATGAACACACAGGAAATAATATCTCACAAGCAAAACCAAAAATAGGGATACACAAACACCCACACGTAGAACCACAACCACCAAAATCACCAATAACAATAAAACAATAATTAACAAACATTCTCATTAATATCTGTTAATATCAATGGGCTCAATTGCCTGATAAGATGACACAGAATAACAGAACGGAGCAATGCAAAAACAGGCCCTGTCCTCCTCATACAAAAAACATACATCAATATCAAAGATATTGATATTACCTCAGAATAAATCATTTATTTTTTTCTAAAATAAAACTAATGAACAAATCAGCATAACCATTCTAATATCTAACAAACGAAACTTCAAACCAAAATTATCAAAAGAGACAGGAATACAGATTGTAGTAGGTTTATCCTATATTATATGTCTATATGAGTGAGTATATACCTGGTGCATCTTTCTGCTTCTGGGATAGCTCACTCAGGATGATCTTTTCCAGATCCCACCATTTACCTGCATTTTTCATGATTTCCTTGTTTTTCATTGCTGAGTAATATTCCATTGTGTAGATGTACCACAATTTCTGTATCCATTCTTCAGTTGAGGGGCATCTGGGTTGTTTCCAGCTTCTGGCTATTACAAATAAAGCTGCTACAAACATGGTTGAGCAAATGACCTTATCTGTACACCTAAAGAAAATAATCTAGAGGGAAGTCTCTGATTAAAATGCTCAATCCCCATTGTGAAAGGCAAAGAGGATGGACATCAGAAGAAGAAGAAAACAGGAAACAAGTTAGGAGCCTCCCACAGAGGGCCTCTGAAAGGCTCTTCCCTGCAGACTGTCAAAGCAGATGTTGAGACTTATAGCAAAACTTTGGGCAGAATGTAGGTAATCTTATGAAAGAAGTGGGAAATAGTAAGATAAGGAGAGGACACGAGGTTCACAATGAGAGCAACAGAACCAAAAAATTTGAAAACATGGGTCTTTCCTGAGACTCATATTCCAACCAAGTAGCATGCAAGCAGATAACCTAGAACCCCAGCACAGATGTAGCCCATGGCAGTTGAGTGTCCAAGTGGGTTCCTTAGTAATGAGAACAGGGACTGCTTCTGACATGAACTTATTGGCCTGTTCTTTGATCACCTCCCCCTGAGGTGGGAGCAGTCTTACAGAGGAAGACAATGCAGCTACTCCTGATGAGACCTAACAGACTAAGATCAGAAGGAAGAAAAAGAAACCCTCCCCTACCAGTGGACTTGGGGAGGGGCATGCATGGAGAAGGGGGAGGAAGGGAGGTATTGGGAGGAGAGGAGGGAGGGAACTAGAGGGGGGACACAAAGTAGATAAAGTGTAATTAAAAATAAAATAAATTAAATTTAAAAAAAGAGACAGGGAAAGCCACTTTATACTCATCAAAAGAAAGTTCACCACGATAACTTTCAATGACCCCAAAACCAGGGCACTTTTCTTTATAATATAATAGAAATGGTTCTCGTAGGCTCATAAAGAGTGATACTATTAGTAGGTATGGAGCAAATGTGGCTTTATTGGAAGAGTTGGGTCACTAAGGAGGGGAAGGTTTGAGGTCTAAGATGCTCAAGACAGGACAAAGGCACAGTTCCTTCCGGTTCCCTATAGATCCAGATGTAGAACTCTCTGCTCCTTCTCTAGCACCATGTCATCCTGTATACCATCATTTGGACTGTACCTTTGAACTATAAGCCAGCTTCAATTAAATGTTTTTTACAAGAGTTGTAATATCATGGTAATAGTGTCTCTTCCCAGTAATAAAACCCTAAGACATATCACTAAAGCTTAAATCACACATTGACCTTCACACATTGACAGTGGTTGGCTTCTGTACCCCACTCTCACTATTGTACAGGCCATCCAGGAAAAAAAAAACAAAAAAAACAAAACAGAGAAATAGTAGAGCTAAGTGATGTTATAAACCAAATGGACCTAACAGATATCCACAGAATATTTTACCCAAACACAAAAGAATATACCTTTACCTCAGCACCTCATGGAAGTTTCTCCAAATTTTAGGACATAGTCTAACTCAAAGCAAGTCTCAGCAGAAACAAAAACATTGAAATAACCTTCTAAGTCCTATCTGACTACCACAGATTAAAGCTGGATTTCAACAACAGAAAGAACTGAAAGCTTACAAATTCATGTAAATTGAACAACTCTCTATTGAACGACAAAGGGGTCAAGACAGACACAAAAAAAGAATTTAAATCTTTCCTAGAATTTAATTTAAATGATTACACAGCATACCCAGGTTTAATGAAACACAATGACAGTGTACTAAGAAGAAAGTATAAAGCACTACATGCCTCCATTAAAAAAAAATGAAGAGATTCCTACCAAAACTTAACAGCACACTTGGAAATTATGTATTAAAAATATAAAGAAAAGAAAAAGCAAGCACACCTTAGAGGAACAGACAGCAGAAAATAATCAAACTGAGGGCTGAAATCAATAAAATAGGAACAAAAACAACAATACAAAGAATCAATGAAAGATTTGGTTCTTTGAGGAAATAAACAATACAGATAAACCTTGATCCAAACTAAGAAAAAACAAAATAGAGTGAACATGTCTTTATTAACAGAATCAAAAACAAACATCTAAAGAATCATTAGGTCATACTTTAAAAACATGTACTCAACAAAATTTAAAAAATTTAAAAAGAAATAATAGTTTTCTCAATAGATACTACTTACCAAAGTTAAATGAAGATCAAATAAATAATATGAATGGAGCTATAACTTCTAAGAATATAAAACAAACAAACAAGCAAATAAAAACAGCCAATAAAGCTGTCCCAACCCAAAAAAGCCTAGGTTTAGGCAGTTTTAGCACTGAATTCTGAAAGACTTGAAGATTGGAAGAGCAAATATCAATACTTCTTATAAATCCCACAAAACATAAACAGAAGGGACACTGCAAAATTTGTTTTATGAGGTCTCAATTATCTGGATACCCACAGCACACAGATTCAACAAAGAACGAGAATTGCAAACCAATTTTCCCCATGAGCATGAATTCAAAAATACTCAATAAAATGCTCACAGCTAAATCCAAGAACTCATCAAAAAAATCATGCACCATGATCAAGTAGGTTCTTCCCATAGATGCAGGGATGGTTCAGTATATGAAAATCTGTCGATATAATCCACCATATAAACAAAGTGAAAGAAAACAAAACATGATTATTTCATTATACAGTGAAAAACCCTTCGACAAAAATCCAAAACTCCTTTTTTTTTTTTTTTTCTTCTCAATGCAGCTTATTCAGGAACCTTGAACAATCTTCTGACCCTGGGGAAAGCCAGCCCACAGCTTAAATAGCCTCTGGGTAGCCAACCCCAGCGTGCCACGTGGGCAATGCAGATAGGTCCACATGCACAGAAGCAAGCCAGATCCTCAGCCTTAGCCAAATATGGAGTTGTTTGTGACAGAGAGCACTCACCATCGGGAAGGTGGAAGGTGGAAACCAGCTCCATCTTTAAGGCTCGGCATTACGCAGCTCTCTACAGTTCCCCCTTTTTGTTTTAGACACATCAGGCAAGAGTAGAGGTCTGATCTCTGATATTAGAAATAAATTGGGACTTTGTACCGATGTTCATTTAGGTGTCATCCACCCAAAGAGCATCAGACCCATCCGATACCTTTTTCTCAGAGGCGGGACCTGGGGCATCAACCCGCATGCAATCAGACATGCTCTTCTCTGGGTTGAAAGCGGCTGACCCTGAGTGCAGTGCTTAGCCTCGCATCCTGAGCGTAACATTTTAGCTTTTTATGGTAGCCAAACATGCTTGGGGAGACTGTCCTGCTTCAATGGCTGTAAAGGTCTGAATGATCATGGCTGCATTACACTGTTGTGAGACTCTAACCTTACATATACACCACAGGCAAACCAAGGCGACCAACACCAGAAGGCCTGCTAATGCTCCCATGCCCGCCCTTTTCTGAGACTGATACTTGAATCAAGGACCATACATGGTGATAACCTTGATTCTGCACAGATGTAGCCCATGACAATTCAGTGTCCAAGTGGCTTCCATAGCAATGGGAACAGGGACTGTCTCTGACAAGAACTGATTGGCCTGCTCTTTGATCAGCAACCACTGAGGGGGGAACAGCCTTACCAGACCACAGAGAAAGACAATGAAGCCACTCCTGATGAGACCTGATAGACTAGGATCAGAAGGAAGAAGAGGAAGATCTCCCGTATCAGTGGACTTGAGGAGGGGCATGCTTGGAGAAGGGGAAGGAGAGTGGGACTGGAAAGGGAGGAGAGAGGGGTTTATGGGGGGATACAAAGTGAATATAAAGTGTAATTAATAAAAATTTTAAAAACCTTATTAAATGATTCCTATTATATTCTGCTATATTCATAGATAAGTTCCTAACTCAATTGTCATCAGAGAGGCTTCATCTACCAATTGAGGGAAGCAGATGCAGAGACTCACAGCCAAATATTATGAAGAGGTCAGGGAGCTCCAAAGAAAGGGAAAGGAAGAATTGCAGGAACCAAAGAGGTCAAGGACACCCTGAGAACATGGTACACAGACTCAATTAAGTAGGGCTTGTAAGTGTTCACAGAGACTGAAGGGTCTATCACAGTCTTCATGGGTCTGAGCTAAGTCCTAGGCATATGTGTTATGTTTGTGTAGCTTGGTTGTAAACGACCGCGTAACCGTCTCGCCAGCAAGAAGGCACACGGACGACAGGATCCTTCTGCAGCAGGCTTTATTACACGCAATGAAAGGAGGAAGACTGGCAGCCCCAAGATGGCGCTGCTTAAATAAGCCCCGACTGCACTTATGTGACGTGGAGTGACGTGTCATACCCTGATTGACTGCTTACTCGTACCCGTCTGACGGCCCGGGGTGGGGCAGTGGCTTGGCGCGCTTTTGCAACCTGCACATGTGTTCTCAGAGGCTGTTACCAGTATAGAGACTGGATGCCGGCGCCATCTTGTAATGGCGCCTGAACCTCGGCTCCCTACATCTCCCCCTTTTTGTTTT
>REGO01000364.1:1402338-1413984 GCA_010120015.1 Rhombomys opimus | reverse complement strand
TTTTTTAATGAGAAAAGCCAATGTCTAGGAAAGCATGCTTAGGCTTTTTGACCAATATCTGGAAAAAAAAGAGAAATAAAGAGACAGGGTTATGCTTTTATACTGAAGACCTCAGAAAAGGTAAAAAGGTCCTACAGTGCTGCCTAATGAAAACACTGCCTGGGGAGGAGCTTTTAGAGAGGACAAGCTCATTCATTATTTGTTAAAAGGATATTTAGTCATTCCATTTCCTTAGCATATTTTCAAGGGAATCGTGCTTCTTCAGGGTTCTAATCCTTTGGACAGATCAGAATGTTAAATTTTCATCCAGAGTTGAAACAGAATGTATGGTGTATTTTTTATTATATAAAAATCCCATACATGCATATAATTGTCATACCCACCCATCATTTTTTCACATCCAAGACTCTCTAGGAATTCCCCTTTAAGTTGGGAATATCCTTCCCAACTTCACACCGACATATTAATTTCTTGATATATTTAAGCTCTGAGTCCAGTTAGTTCTGACCATATACATAGGTGGGTGTCATCCACTGAGCAACTCAGAATCTATCAACAGTCACTTTCTTGAAGAAAAGTAACTTTCCCTACCTTTGTACAAGCCAAATTATCAATATCTCTTTGTCTTTCATATAGGACTCAAGAGCCACTCTTCCTTCCTTGATTGAACTTTGCTAAGTTTTATTGTTTGTTTGTTTTGTTGTTTGTTTGTTGTTGTTGTTTTGGGCAGGTATCCACAGCAGCTGTGAGCTCTTGTGTGTAATAGCTAGTAGGAAATGATTTCAGAAAGTTTCTCACCATATTCAAGGCCTTACAATCTTTCTGCTCCCTCTTCCATGGTGTTACCTAAGCCTGAATTCAGGAGATTATGCAGACGTCTAATCTACAGATGAGAACTCAGTGACATATTCTCGGGACTTTCAATAGTAATACCCACTGCAATACATTCCTTTTCTGGCCAAGGTTAAGTGTATAACAAAGCCTTGGATATAAATACTTTACGGTAGTTGAAAAAAATAATCTTAGATAAAAACAGCACCAGTAGGGTTTTCCCTAAAGCTTATGACTGACCTACTCATTGTTTTTTGTTTGTTTTCCATGTTTTCAGTACTGGACATAAATTTTCTTCTAAGGAGTAAGCCTCAATTTCAATGAAGGGATTGACTGATTATGGCCACAAAGAATCTTGCCACTGCTATGCCAGGGGATCCCTCTTGCTTGGTATAACATAGAGACTAGTAATGAATAAGACCACTGATATTGTTTCCTCTTAGACTTGCGTAGCCTCATCCAGTACTGTGAAAGCTAGGTTGTTTGGAGAAGAATTCTGCTAAATTCCAGATCAATTCATCTATTTCCTGTAACCAAAATTTAGGGTCTATTTATAAGTACTGCTTTACCATCTAATTGTGGTGGGCAACTAGAGCAATGTAAATAGCACATATGATTTTGCATGTCTCTGGGGCCTCCATGATCGATAACTTGTATGGTGGCAACACAACCTCTGCATGACTATCTTAACAAACCATGTATCCTGGATTCAGCATTGATTTACTAATGTTGAGTACTTCTCTTCTAAGTTCTTTTAAAAAATATTTATAATGAGCATTTAAACCAACAGGATTTTATAAGGTTTCTTCATATGTTTTTAGTTTGGATAACCTTCCTTTCCCCCCCCCCCCCATGTCCCTGTCACCAGCCCTGACTGACACTTTAGCTCTCTGGATTCCCTTCTGATCTATTGTAACACCTGTGTTCTATTATGAAATCTTATTATTTATTTTACTGGGATTGCAAGATAGTCGTTTCTCAAGGAGTTTTTATGCACAGTTCTCTTCAGTTACACCTTCCCTTGGCCCCTCACTTCCCTAGTAACACCACTCCATTACCTGCTTGGGTTCTTGTCAGAGCATTTTCACTCTATACTTTTGTTTCTTCTTTCAGTGGTGAGTTCTACTTAAAATAGATACGAGTAACAGTAGAAATATTTATTGAACTGTAAATTGATTAACAAGTTATTTAATGAAAAGGAAAAAAGGAATGAAGTTTGAGTGACATAAAACCATCTCTATTTGTGCATTATTAGATGCACTACTATATAAATGCTAAATTTCATTATTCAGAAGGTCATTACGATTCACATATCACTTAGGAGCACAGACCTAATTACCATAGGTGAAGTAAATTCAGGTCTTTTTCAGATTTCAAAAAAGCAGAGACCGAAGTACCTTTTTTAGAATAAGAAAAAGAAGAAAAACACAGGACTTGGCTTATTTTTAAATATTTTATTACTAAATATTTTACTCCAAAGAAGGATACTTTTATTTTTAAGTATTCATGATGCGAATACTAAAAAATACAGAGACAATTCCTACGGAATGACACATATAGAATGACATTTCAGTAATACCTATTAGTGATGATGCTAGACACATGTTCTAGCTGATTCACATAGACAAGGAAAAAAATACTGTTACTCAATCTTAGGAAGAAAGAAAAGGCTAAGGACATAATAGCATTAAGCAATGATCATAAAGTGGAGCTGACTTGAAATACAGTTTCTTCTAAGGAGTTATCTGAATGGTTACTAACTTTTGTTCCCACCAGATAAGTAAGATAAAATAGCACTTATTCATTCTATACCTACTTCAGGAAATCATAGTACCAGCTTCGTACTAGTTGCTAGCATTGTCTATGATGAAGCATACAAATTTTATAAGCTTTTGGTCTCTTAAATATGATATCAAGTGTCTGGTAGTGTAACTTGTTATAAAAAAAGTTCAAGAAAAATAAAACCAAAAATAATAGTTGTAGCGATTTTCATTGTAGCAACAGAGATTTATTGTCCATTGGGAAAATTACAAATAATTAAAAATAATGTGAATAAAACTTACCTGAACATTAATGAGCTAATATTTTTCTAGCTATGTGTTTGAACACTGGGTTTGTAATTTTATCCTCCAGTGCTTCTGAGTATTCATTCACGTTTTTTGATTGCTGGCAACAGGCACAATTAACAATGACAACAAAAATATTCTGGAATTCAAAATACTAAGTGCTTCTGGAAAAAAAGGGAGAGTTATAAAGGCATGTCTTTTCTCTCTTTATCATAAAAAATTTCACTTTCTACATTTTTAGTAATCTGAATAGACAAATAATTCTGTTAAGAGGGAATCATGATGCACTTTCTCTTGACTATAAACATGTTTGATATCTAGGTTATAAAAAGTAACATACCCTTATTGTTGTTGTAGCAAAAGTGTTAGACAACTATTACTGGACATGGTGTTATCCTTAGATATTAACATGCAAAGATCTGCATAGGTTGAGTATAACCTACTTATATAAATTCAGGTATGTATATTCTAAGTGACACTATTTATATGCCCATGCATGGATGGCTGCATGTATCAGTTCAGATGTTTGCCAAATGCTTTCCAGGTTTCTGCCCCATGTTTGACCTGGTTATATGCCCAAAGGATATAGAGATGGCAAGCACTGTCTACATCTTCTCCATAAGGAAACAGAACACAAGAACACAGTTTCAATGCAATGTGACAGCTTGGGTAAGTAAAAAGGAGGAAGGCCCCACCTTGGGACTAGAATAAGACCTCAGTTGAAGGTGTAACACAGATTCGCTGTAAGGCAGCTTCTTCTAAACTCGTTCTTTTTAATAGTACACGACAGAAAGAAGGCTGAAATGATCCTAAGCATCCTTGCTCAGAGCCCAACTCCACCCATGTATTTCTGGATGTTACCATGAGAGGTGACACTAACACGAGGAACTATAGATTTACTATGTAATTATTAACATGATATGAGAGAAAGGTTTGAGAGTAAAAGGTGAAAAATGGGCAACATCAAACCGTGATTTTGCTCCAGTGCACCCTGTACAAATAAGCAGCTTCCATAATTGGTATCAGAACACATTTGTCATCATGATAGAACAACATATCATACTCTCCAACAAAGTTTAAGTGAGATATATATATATATATATATATATATATATATATATACATATAGATAGATAGATAGATATAGATATACATTCTGAGTTGTGGAAGAGGAAAATGAAATAATGAGATCATTTTTCTTTTTAGCTTTGGCAAATTTTTAATTTGAATAGGAGAATAAATAAGATGTTAATTCAGAATATGAGAACATATGAAACAGATTTTGGCTCAGCTTGTCCTCAATTTAGCATATTATATCTTCTTAAATTTGGCTTATTACCTTACTGACTCTTATGTTAATTTTGTGGCAAGGATGAGAATTAGGAATATGTCACTTAAATATACTTAAGTCAAAGGAAACCTGTGTTCTTTGTTTTAACAGCTGTTCAGCTGTTAAAGAATAAAGAATAAAATTTTATGTAAGGAGGATTACACGCTTAGATTGCAGAAGAAAATACCATTTCAGAGGTCTGTTGTATTTTTAACTTAAACAAATCTCAACACAACTTCAAATATTTATGACATGAGGCCAGTATTTTTATTCTCCTAAGACAAAGAGAAAAGACATTGATCTTTTACAGATCTTTTCCTTACTGAGTATTTTTTTTAACAATAGTGTCTTTACATTGGCTTAATAGCTGAACAAATGGTGCTTTCAATCTTCTGTAATTTGGTCTAAGTATCTGTCATTTTCTAGGATTAGTGCCAGATGGACCCTGGAAACATCACTAGGAATTCTCTTCTGTAAGAGGCAGTACAAATCCATACTTGGTCACAGGTGAAAGAAACATGATGGATGAGAGAGGCACTGCTCAGCAAGAGTCTGCACTTTCTGGTGAGCATACACCATCAAAGCTGTCCTCTCGAATCAACTGCAACAAGACAGGGGCCAAATGCTGGTCTGTGTCACTACTTGAGTGACTTCAGCATGGCATGACTGAGGACTGAGTTTGCCCAGTGCTCTCCCAAAATAGATCCTTCACAATGGGACTCGTTATGAATACCCATTTTAAAGATAAAGAAAAGGTTCTAAAGGTAAAGAATTGGGATAGCCACCCTTGAAAAAGTAGAACAAATATAATCCAAATCCCTCTGAAGTTGAACCAGTGCAGCCTCCCCTGAATTTAGGAGATGGAAATATTTTATAATTTTAGGGATTTACCTTTCACAAGAATTTCATGAGCAACACAAGCAGATGGTAACTGAAGCTACCTAAGTCCCTTTGGTGCACTTGCATCTGGAAGCTTCTGAGACACGTTTCCCTCTTTCCAGCCATTAGACTTTTACTGTCATCACCTTCATTTTAGCATCAGTGCTTGGACTGCAATTCAGCAATACAGACAGCCCTCTCTCCCCAGTGCCTGAAGAATAAATCAAGGAATATATCATAATTGAACGTATGAGTCTCCATCCCATTTTGTTTCTGTAGACTGTGAGCAATAGTGAATAACATAGGTATGCAGCATCTAAATTCTATGGCATAATGTGTTTGTTTACCATGGGTTATAGTAATTTTCCTGCTTGATATTTGCCACTGCAAAAAGCCCAGCCCTAAGGTTAGTATCTCTTCCAAGGATCAAGTTAACAGAGAAGGCCTATCTTATTTTTCAATCAAAACTGTCCTCACCGTGTGTGTCTTTCTCCTTCTGGGATACCTCACTCAGAATGATCTTTTCTAGGCCCCACCATTTGGGTCCAAATTTCATGATTTCCTTGTTTTTAATTGCTGAATAGTATTCCATTATGTAAAAGTACGGTAATTTTTGTATCTATTCCTCCTTTGATGGACACCTGGGTTGTTTCCAGGTTCTGGTTACTACAAATAAAGCTGCTACATACATGGGTGAGCAAATGTTCCTGTTGTGTACTTGAGCATCTTTTGGATATATGCCTAGGAGTGGTATAGCTGGATCTTGAGGAAACACTATTCATAATTGTCTGAGAAAGTGCCAGATTGATTTCCAAAGTGGTTGTACCAGTTTACACTCCCACCAGTAATGGAGGAGAGTTGATAAACATACTGAAATCTATACACTTAAAGAAGATAAACAAGAAAGAAGACCTGGAGTAAGATGATCAATCCTCACTTAGAAAGACAAATAGGATGGACATTGGATGTAGGAGAAAACAAGTAACAGGACAGGAGCCTACCACACAGAGCCTCTGAAAGACTCTACCTAGCAGTGTACCAAAGCAGATACTAAGACTCATAACCAAACCTTTGGCAGAGAGCAGGGAATCATATGAAAGAAGGGGGAGTTAGTGTGACCTGGAGAGGACAGGAGCTCCAAAAGGACCAAATATATCTGGGCACAGGGTCTTTTATGAGACCATGTATGGATATAACCTAGAACCCCTGCTCAGATGTAGCCCATGGTAAGCTCAGTATCCAAGTGGGTACCCTATTAAGGGGAACAGGGACTATTTCTGACATGAACTCAATGGCAGGCTCTTTAACTTCCCCCTTCTGCCCCCTGAGGAAGGAACAGCCCTGCTAGGCCACAGAGGAGGACTTTGCAGGCAGCCCTGAAGATACCTGGTAAACCAGGGTCAGATGAAAGGGGAGGAGGTGCTCCTCTATCAGTGGACTTGGAAAGGGGCAAGTAGGAGATGAAGGAGGGAGGGTGGGATTGGGAGGGAATGTGGGAGGGGGATACAGCTTGGATACAAAGTTAATAAATTGTAACTAATATTAAAAAATAAAAATGAAAAAAAGGAAATATTTAATTGGGGCTGGCTTTTTACTTCATTATCATCATGGTGGAAAGCATGGCAGTGTGCAGGCTGATGTGATGCTGGAGAAGGAGCTGAGAGTACTCCATATTGATCCAAATGCTTCACACCTGATTGTGTGCCACACTGGGTGGCAATTGGGCATAGGAGATCCCAACTTTGGCCTCACAATGACACGCTTCCTCCAGCAAGGCCACAACTACTCAAACAAGTCCAAACCTTCTAATAGTGCCTGTCCCTATAGGCCAAGCATTCATAAAATAAGCAGGAAGACATATTAAGACAGCAGAGAGGCTACCTCAGCTTTTTATTTTAAAACTCAATAAAATCCTCAGTAGCCAGTTTTTATGGATGAGTTGCTGATTCCTTTTGCTACCTGGAAATATCTTTCTTTTCCTTTTCCTTCTTAACTTCCTTCCTTCCTTCCTTCCTTCCTTCCTTCCTTCCTTCCTTCCTTCCTTCCTTCCTTCTTAACTTCCTTCTTTTTCCTTCTGTTCTTTTCTTTTTCACAATTGGTATAATGTGGACTTCAACCAGTATCTCACACATGTGAGCCATGAGCTCTACACTGAACTATACCTTCAACCCTGCTTGTACTATGTTTTGAGAAGTCTATGTTACATAAAATGACCACAGACTTGTAAGCCTCCTGTCTCAGCTGTGCAACTTAGGTCATGTCTGAGCCACTAGGCTTGTTTACATTACATGTTTTACTTTATGAGCTCACACAACTTCATAACAATTATGAAAAAGATACCTTTGTGCTGAATGATTTACATTCTAAAAAGTAACACTTAAGTGAAAACCAGTCTATCTTTGTTATCATAGACATAAAATTCAGACATATATAGAATTTGAGTAAATGTATAAAGTAGATTTATTGATCTATCAACGCAATCTCACAATCCATAAACTTTATAAGAATTGGTTAAAACTAACCACACAAAATCTGTCCAAGAAGGAAGGAAGAAAGGAAAGGGAAAAGGAAAATTTCACAGGCAGCAAAAGGAACCAGCAACTCATCCATGAAAGCTGGCTACTGATGATATTATTGACTTGTAAAATAAAGCAGTAAGTAATGGCAAATAAACATTGTATGATGATTACATATATGACATCTGCTTTGGCTATGGCAATGAGATGTTAGGGCAGTCATCGGTCTGGATGTGTCAATGAATGTGTTTTCATCTGTGGTTAACAGTTAAGAGAGACTAAAATAATGGTGTTATCCTACATACTTGGGTTAGTCGTCATCAAGTACATGGAAGTTCTTAAAAGACTGACGTATCCAAAGGAAGAAACTCTCCTACTCCAGAATCCACCATGCTTCAAGAATCAGTGTTAATTTTTCATTAAATTTACAATTTTCCAACTTTCTTAGCCAGAAAAAAAAGTCAGAATGATTAGAGCTAATTCCTTGAAGTTGTTCTCTCTCATATATACATCATATATAATTTTGTATCTGTGTGGGATGAGCATCTATAAGTAGATAAAATATATACTTTTGGTTTTCTTTTTTAGATTACCCTTCTAAAGGACAATTTCTGAAAAAAAAATTAAAGAAATGAAAAATACAAATTATTGTTTTGATGTATAACTCTATTGTGCAACATTCAGTTTATTCCACTATGATTATTATAGCTTAAAAAATGGTGACAGTTTATGAGTGTGCATATTTATAGGTGTACACATGTGTGTATGTATGTTTTAATTTTAAACTGTTGCTTATTTCAAAATTATTCTAACATTCTCTCATTTCAAAAGCAACAAACAATCAAAAAATAACTAAATAAAAACCCAGTTCCTTCATGATGCACTGTCAGTGGCCATCAGCAATCAATCTATTTTTCAGATAATCTGCTTAAGGATTAGAAGGATTAGTCAGTCCTTCTTATTAATCAGCCCTTCAGCTTTAAGTCACTGAAATTTAAAATGTAGTTCAGGTAAAATCAGGTCTATTGGACTAGATACGGGTTATCTTTTGTATCGTTTTAAAAAATAAGCAAGAAAAGCATTTTCAAAAATGAGGCTAGATTGTGATTTGTGTCTATAACTGTTATTACTTGTGATTGCATTTTTAAGATTTGAAATTGCTATTTGCCACAAATGTTAATATAAATTTGATCTGATTTTTAAAGGTTGATCATATTTTAACATTCTATGACTTTTTGGGTTGTGACTTATCTTGCTGCAATAAATTATTTCTAAGGAAAGGTTACTGTATTTTTTACACTTTCTCCTTTTCCTACAGTCACAATAAAAGTTTATTATTCCCTTTCCAAAGAACACACCAAGCAGTGGTTTTCCTTTCAGGAAAAGGCAATGTGGAGTCTATCACTCACAGTCCGTTCCAAATGGCCTGCTTTCAAATTCTTGATGCTATCAGATGCGCTCAGTAGACCCCTGTCATGCGTTCAATGCACATCCCATCTGTCTTTCTAAACGAGGATTGATCCTCTTACCCCATGTCCGCTCTCTTGATTATCTTTTTTAGGTGTATAGATTTCATTATGTTTATCATATCTTATAGGTCTATATAAGTGAGTATATACCGTGTTTGTCTTTCTCCTTCTGGGATATTTCACTCAGAATGATGTTTTCTAAATCCCACCATTTGCCTGCAACTAGCAGTGTTTTCAAAGCAAGGACTCATGACCAAATCTTTGGCAGAGTACAGGGAATCATAAGAAAGAAGGGGAGTTAGTCTGATGGGGAAAGGATAGGAGCTCCACAAAGACCAAATATATCTGGGCATAGGGTCTTTTCTGAAACTGACATTCAACCAAGGACCATGTATGGATATAACCTAGAACCTCTGCTCAGATGTAGCCTGTGGTAGCTCAGTAACCAATTGGTTTCCCAAAGTGAGGGGAACAAGGACTATTTCTAACAGGAACTCAATGAAGATACCTGATAAAACAGGATCAGATGAATGGGGGGAGGTCCCCCCTATCAGTGGACTTGGAAAGGGGCACAGTAGTGATGAGGGAGGGAGGGCCTGGGAGGGAACGAGGGTTCGGGGCACGGCTGGGATACAGAATTAATAAAATGTAACTGATAAAAAATAAAAAATAAAAAAAATACAAAAAAAAAATTCTTGATGCTAACTTGACATTTCCAAATGGAAATAAAGAGATGTTTCTGAGTTCTCTGATAATATAGGATATATAATATCATGACAGTTAGTGGCCTGTACATCAAATCTCTGGCCTTCATACTGCACAGGACACAAGCTATCGCATCTGCACTCGACACACTGAAATAGTGTCCCAAGACAAGGGCCTGGAGAAAGAAAGTATTTGTCACTTTATTATCTGTCTCTCCTGTGATACTGAAGCAGAACAAATCACAGAAGACTGTGAATGCACTAAGGGAAGCACCGTAATTATTTTCCCTTTGGAAAGAGGTCTCTTTTGCACCAGAAATATAGATGTTGCTACTGAAAGTGTCAATCACACAGCAAAACAGACAATAACTGATTGCATAATAATCATCTTGTTAATAATTTGGGAGATTAAGCAACCTTCCTGATTAAAGCATTGACTTTGATGTATGAACTCTCAAAAAAATTGTGCTGTTAAGTAAAAGCAAGCTATGAAGCATAATGATAATATTTCCTAAGTCACAACCTTTTCCATTGTGTGGAAAGGTGAATAAATCATTCATAGTTGTTGAAGGTTGAAATGAGAGACAGTCCTAGGAGCTGAGATGTCACTACTATGTAGCTTCACTGAATGACTTTCTCCAGAAAATATGTAGAACAGAATGCCAAAGCAAGGGCAAGAAATCTCCTCTGCACAACTCGCTCCATACTCCAAAGAGAACAACCTCTTTCTTTCACATTCATGGGTGACGAAGACAAAAGCTGCACAGATGCTGGGATTATCTCTCCCAACTTTCCCAGTATATTTATTTATTGGAGTTAAATCAACTCTCCACAGATGCGAAGGAGTAAGTTGATGCTAAACAAACTAAGAAGAGTTCAGAATGGTCTCAAAACCCAAGGGTCTGACTAGGCTAAAACTGTCAAGAGGAGAAAGTAAGTGCAGAGAAATCTTTACCAGTTCCGTTTTGCTCAGCAACTTCATTCACCTCATTTAACTTTTCAGAAAAAAAAATACACTCTTTATTGTGTAAATAAAACTGATAAACCTTTGAGACTTGAAGTATTCTGCTACTAAGTACAAAATACATCTAAAATTCAAATCCGTGCCTATTTTATCTAACATCCCTGATACATCATATATGTAATGAGAACTTTCTCTTTAATTACTCATTAATCATATGATACAAATAGAAGGATGTTACTCCCCCCTCCTAACAGTGGATGTGGCCGTGTATCTATAATTGTATCAACAAAAACTACAACATGCCTTGACCTGCAGTTGCGTGCAGAACAAAGCATATGATTCCTAATACTTGATTTTTGTCTTTCTCTTTTTGTGCTACAGAGAACAAGAAGGCATTCTCAAGGGATTACATCATGGCATAACATGAATGAATTACTATAATTTCACAACAAACTGAGGCTAGCTGTATACATAGATGAGAAAAATAAATTTAATTGAGTTAAAACCGAGTTGCTTGATATTGTCACTACAGTAGCAACTAACCAATGCTGGTAAAATTAATACTTATATTTATTAAAAATTTGAATGTTCACAACATAAACTAGTTGATTAAATTGCATACAAAAGGAAACACATCATGCATCAGTAGTTTTTAATGCTCCTTATTAAATTTTTCTTAAATGCCTGGATTTTTAAATCTTATTTGAGGAGAAGAGGGTGCAAGGATTCCTTGACTAGGGGGTAAAAAGTTTTCTCATGTGCTACGGAGCAGCTAGCAGTTGATTGTACATGTCTATCTATCTATCTATCTATCTATCTATCTATCCAAGTTTTAGTTTTTTTTTTTTTTTTTTTTTTTTTTTTTTTTTTTTTTTTTTTTTTTTTTT
>REGO01000364.1:1344097-1402328 GCA_010120015.1 Rhombomys opimus | reverse complement strand
TTTTTCGTGTACCTGGCCAATCCCAGTTTTCAGTGGCAAATCTAATACAGGTGTTTCAGATCTCAGAGGACACCTTTGACAGGCCTCTCAACTGCACTTTATGGTATTGATGCTGCCCTTGTTTTGACGCCATCGACGCCATTTCTCTTCACTTTTTCATCTTTCTGGACCTCCCTCATGGAATGGGCTTCTTGTGTCCATTACATCAATATTCATGGTTATAAATGTTCTCAGGTAATTTCTTTCCGACTTCAAACATCTCCAAGTAGATGATCTCATCCGCTTCCACAGTTCTAATCATCATTTTAATGCTAACGATGCTCTAATTTATAGACAAGCAGGAACTCATTCTGAAATTCAAAACTTTCTGTCTATACCACAGATGTCTCAAGAATAACAAATCAATGCACATCTTTCATATTTAAAATGCATCGTCTTTTTTCCTTTTCATAAGTTGCATGGTTCTCTGTATTCCAGATAAATCTCAGTATCATTTAACTAGTCACTTAATCCAGAAACTTGAGTATCAACTCATTCTTCTTCTCTATTACAACACAACCAAGAAACATAAATATGTGAATTATAAACAGACATTTCTTTCACCTGCTAGCAATACAGATTAGATTGTGTTCAAATTTCCTTTTGTTGCTGATTTCAAACGACTTTATATAGAGACAGTAACTAAACATTTTCCTGCCCTAATCACTCACATCTTTCACTGAGTCACATAGATTGCAGTGTGCTATCACTATTACACATTTTAAGAAAATTTACTGAAGTGTAAAATGTATATAATAAAGTATGTGTGCTTGAAAATACAGAGGTTATTAGGTCTTCAAGAGACAGAGTCCTTGCATTAAGCATCTCAAGCTGACATAGGAAAGTACCAAGGATGGCGTTATTAGCCAACAGAAATTTATTTTCCAGTACATCTGGAGGCTAGTTGTTCAAGGAAGAGATTCTGACTGGATCAATAAGGGTTCTACAGTGGTTATGTAGATCACTAAATTTTTATATCTTTGTTCTCACATATCAGGGTAAAGGGAGAGAGAGAGAGAGAGAGAGAGAGAGAGAGAGATGGATAGTAGATGACAGATAGATAGATAGATAGATAGATAGATAGATAGATAGATAGATAGATTAGATAGATAGTTTTCATGTGTTCTGTATCGCTTCTTACCTAAAAACTCATCTTATAGGATCAAGGGCCCAACCTTGTGATATTACTCAAACTTTCTGATACTGTACTAGATACACTACTTCCAATTGCAGCCGCTTTCTTTTTAGGGAGCCAAAAACAGTGAATTGCATGAAGAATGAATTGCGTGTTTCCTAGATGTTCATGGATGCATTCTGAATAATAGGAGAAGTAATTCAGCAACCTGCTTCTCCAAAGATATGCTGTTTATACTCACACTGCTTTTCTTTATCCACAGTTTTACAGACCTGACCTATAAGCATTTATCTTTTGGGGTTTTTGTTGTTGTTTGTTTTATTATTTTCCCACTTTGCAGCAAGTTCCGGAAATTTATCCAATTTTCTTGTGTGAAATTAGTTCTTTATTTTTAAAATGTATTTTGACATAATCTTGAGAATTATAAAGTGAAGTATACAGTGTCTTTTGATTATATACATGCTCAAATTTGCCACTTTAACTTTTGCCAGATCTCTCATATGACATGTCTCCTTTGCAACTAAGTTCTTTCATGTTGTTGTCTGGGTTGGGGTATTTCTTTTGTTGTTGTTGTTTTGTTTTAATTTAATGAGTCCAATTAGTATTTCAGTAATTGCACATGTGGAGAACTGTGCAAGGAAAGATGAGCAGCCTACCAAGGGCCACGTTTAAGGCAGAGAATTGTAGGTATTCAGAGAATAAGACAATCTTGTCCTATTTTTTTTTCTTGCTGAGTTGTGTTTTGAAAAATGATACATTATTATTTGTTTATTCAGGCACCTTTTTCAAGATGTTTGGGCTGTGTATAATTATACACACAGCAATAATAAACACATATATGCAAGCCTTCGATTATGCATTTGTTTTGGTTTACTTAGGAAACACATCTGGGAATGAAATTATATGTTTGCTTACTGTCTGGTTGTTTAATATTTTATTACTAAGAATCAGTTGGAAGTCTAAGGTACTTTCAGAACTCCCTTCCTTTTAAAGATTCCTTTAAAAGATTCAATTTCATGGAATCTTTTCTGAAAAGCTTATCAAGATACAGTTTTGGGTTTTCTTTGCCAGGAAAATCCACCTTCCATTTATGCATGGCCTTTGCTTGACATGGCCATTATTATGCCTTAACCAGTAATAATTTGAGATAAAATTATAAGGAAAATTCACCACTAGAGGAGAATTGGTGTTTCAAGCCCTCTGCCCATATTGCTTTTAAAGCATGAGTTGACGTCTGATAATTCTCTCTGTTTTTACCCGAGTTGGTGATTGGTGTCTGATAGTTATGGATGCTCTTTGTCCTCATATGAACAAGCTAACCCTCATCTTTTGCGACACCCTATATAGACTTTGGAAATTTTCTGTAATGCTAGACTCTCTTAGCCAATAGAGACTCCTATGGAAACTCACAGCATCAACAGACCAAAAGTCTAAAAAGGCATTTATGCTATTCAAAGCAACTTGTGGAGTCCCACATGGTTGGTAAAACAAGCACTGACACATATATACACACATGTATCTATATATGTGTATACATATATATTATATATATATATATATAGCTTCTGAGGCTACATGCATGAAGCATACGTATATGTATATACATATATATACACACACATATATTTGTTATTTTTTCTACCATACTATCTTTTTTTTTTATTTTCTGCCATATAATCTTATGACATTCATCTGTTATGTTTTCCTTGCTACTGTAGCAGATCGCCCTCTAGGAGGCAGGACAGGACAATCTCCACTGTTGTCTGTGTCCTCTGATTGTCACCTAACTTCCTGTTTTGAGCATCTCATTTTCTGATACTTAATATATCATGTGCCAGATGGAATCAGTGTCTCAAACATCTCAGGTGGGATAGAACTCTTTACACACACCTAGAACTCTTTACACACACGCACACACACACACACACACACACACACAGGAGTTGCTTCTTTTCACCACATATCTTTTCATTTCTTTTCCTATTCCTTCTGGAATTACCTCCTAAATAAAAAACGGAAACATGATTTTGGCTCCTGGAGAAAACAAACAAACAAAAAACAACAAAAACAAAACAAAGCAAAAAACCTTACAAATGAAAATCTGAAATTCACACAGATTATAATAGATTAATATTTTACAATATATGCATTTTAAACACACAGTGGGATCTGTTTTTAATTTATTTTTTATTATTAGTTACATTTTACTAACTCTGTATCCAGGTTATATCCTGCTCCCTCATTCCCTCCCAATCCCTCCGTCCTTCCCTCATCTCCTCCCTGCCCCTTTCCAAGTCTACTGATTGCAGAGGACCTCCTCCCCTTTCATCTGACCCTGTTTTATCAGGTATCTTCAGGCTGCAAAGTCCTCCTCTGTGGCTTAGCAGGACTGCTCCTCCCTTGGGGGGTGGGGAGGTCAAAGAACCTGCCATTGAGTTCTTGTCTGAAATAGTCCCTGTTCCCCTTACTATGGGAAACCAATTGGTTACTGAGCTACTACGGGCTACATCCAAACAGAGGTTCTAGGTTACATCCATACTCCGAGCAGAGGTTCTAGGTTGTATCCATACATGGTCCTTGCTGGAGTATCATTCTCAAAAAAGACCCCCCTGTGCCCAGATATATTTGGTCTTTGTGGAGCTTCTGTCCTTTCCAAGTCCTACTAACTTCCCTTTCTTTCATATAATTCCGTGCACTCTGCCGAAGGTTTGGTTATGAGTCTTAGTATCTGCTTTGATACACTGCTAGGTAGAGTCTTTCAGAGGCCCTCTGGGATAGGCTCCTGTCCTATTACTTGTTTTCTCCTACTTCCAATCCACATCCCGTTTGTCTTTCTAAGTGATGATTGATCATCTTACCCTGGGTTCTGAGTGAGGTATCCCAGAAGGAGAAAGACATACATGGTATATACTCATTCAGACAGTGGGATCTTTAGTCTTAAGAACAGAACTGGGAAAAAAAGAAGGTATTAACATGGATTTTTCCTGTTCACCAAACCATTCTCTTACCAAATGGGTCTTCACTTGTCAAATAATACATGCTTTGAGTTCACTTAATTTGATTCAGTGTAGTCATATTTCCTACTAATATATTCCTGTTAAATGAAGTGTCAAAGGACAACTTATGGGTGTTACTTTTCATTTCTCTCCTACTATGTATTTCTTAGAGATGGAAACCAGGTCTTCATGGTTGGCATCAAACACCTATAAGCACTGAGATACCTTATTTTTTTGAGAGATAAAAAATTCACCCAAAGCAGAGAGGTTTTGCTGTATAGAGAATCTGTTTCTAACCTATTTCCAACTTCTTTCTTTTTTCAATCACTTTGTAAAAATATAAATAATAATTTAGAACTATAAGATTTAGGACACTCTTACATAACCACAATAATAGAAATATATTGTATCTTATTCTTAAAATATGTGTATGACTGAATCAATAATACACATAATACATGAACATTTTTTAAATCTTTGTTCCCATTGATTGTATGTGACACTTTGTTGTGATAATGATTGTCTTTTTGAGACTAATATTTTTTTTCACTCCTTCCTAATTCTTTCAGTTTCAAATGAACTCTTAGATAAAAATCAGGTACTAGATTTACTGGCCTCCCTGAGAGCATAGACACCTTGAGTGTCATAGAAAAAAATCTGTTTCAAATTTTGATGCGTAGATATAGAACCGCTTTCAGCAGTAATATGTTCACAAGGTTTTGTGTTAAGCACGGATAAAGTTAGGGCAGAGAATGAAGGAATTTCCAACCAATGCCTGGTCCACTCAAAGAGGGTGCAGCCTCTGACACTGTGAACATTACTCAGCTAATCCTGCAGACAGGAATATCAGAGTTGTCCTCTGAGAGGTTCTACCCAGAAATGCCTCAGAACAAATGTGTCGACTCACAGCCAAACGAAGGGCAATGCTTAGAGAGTCTGGTGGAAAAGTGGGAGGAAAAAGAAAAGGACCTGGAGATGACAGGAGCTTCACAAGAAGATTAACAGAGCCTACTAACCAAGGCCCAGAGGGGCTTGCTTAGGCTGAAGCACAAATCGAGGACCACACAAGGCAGGAACCTAGAATTCCCTACAAAATGTAGCCCACAAGGTGCATTCAGGGCAGATTAAACCAGTAGGCAGCTCAGTCTCAATGTGTACCCTAGTAAGGGAATCAGGGGCTGTCTCTGACATGAACTCAGTGGCCAGCATTTTTTTTTATAACCACCCCCTGGTGGGCACAGTCATCCCAGGGCACAGAGGAAGACAATGCAACCAGTCCTGATGAAACCTGATAGGCTAAGGTCAGATAGTAGGGAGGAGGTCCTCTCCAGTCAGTGGACTAGGAGAGGAGTATAGGGGAAAAGAGGGAGGGAGGTGAGACTGGGAGGAGAAGAGGGAGGTGGCTACAGCTAGGATACAAAGTGAATAAACTGTAATAAATAGTAAATAAAAAGCAAAAAGAAGTAAATAAAATAAAATAAAAAATAAAATAACATTGTAGCCAATGTGCAGTTTAGGCTTCATGTATGTTCTCACCTAAAGAAAGTAAGCTGGAACTACAACTGACATGGACTTTCCTGCCAGCTTTTTGATCAGTTCCCCCTGGCAGGATTGCCTTGCCAGTCCACTGGGGAAGAAGGCATGCTCAATCTGGATGAGACTTGATGAGCTGGGGTGGACAGGAAGGGAAGCTCCCCTTTTCTGAGGAATAGGGGAAGTGGGGGAGGGAGAGAGGCACTAGGAGACCAGGTGGGGTGAGGCTACAACCTGAACGTAAAATGAAAAAAAAAAAAATTAAAACAAACAAACAAATAAAATGTGAGAATTGCAGAAGCAAAAAAAAAAAAAAAATCTTTCATTTCAGGCCAAATATACTTCAAGAATAAATAACACTATCAATTTCTCCCAGTTGGTTTACTTCCAGTGGCCCTAGGTGACAGCATGTGAAAAGTGAGCTTATCTACAAGGTACCAAGTTAGTTTTTTTTTTACAAAAACCAGAATGTTCATTTAATTTTATTGAGTCAGGATTGTTTGTTCTTAAGAATCCATAATGTGCTTCCAAAATGGCCAAAGCTTATAACCCATGGCAAAGTCAAGATGATGGCTCTCAGCTAGTAGGTGATTTTAAATTGTTACGTCTTTTTAAATATCTCATATTATCAATGCTTTTAGAGTATGGTTTTAAAAAAGAGAGCCTTGTTTGTTTTCTTTTCAAGGTCAAGTTGTAGGTGTTTTATGGCAAACATTTTTTAAATGAAATTTTGTAATGTGTTAAATAAAGATGAGTAGATGGAGAGGTGGGGAAGAATTGGGAACAGTTAGGGAAAGAGAAACTTATCAGGATATATTGTATGAAAAATCGTTTTTTAAAAAGTAATTTATATATAGAAGGAATTTTTACTTGATTCTGAGATATCTTCAAAAAATTATTGAATTTTGGTTCAATAAAAACAAACATAGTTTTAGTTTACAATGCCTAACTAGTATTCTCCTAACTGCTTTATGTTTACAAACTCTACCTACTCTTAATAAAGTGGTAACCTAAGTGAACAATGTAACTATTAGCACACAGAGTGAAAAACTTATTTTAATGTGAGGTCTATAGAGCCTATACAAAACATTTGATCCCAGGAAAATTTGCACAAGGGCCATCACTATGTGTCAATTTATCTCTTTGAAGTGTAACATGATTTCATTAGAAGGCAAAAAAGGCAAAGGGAAGGTGGAAGCTGGCTCCCAAAGGAAGGGAACATCTTATGCTACTACCAGAAGAGTATCAAACGTAAGTGGGCTGGTTCCCGAACTACCTTCTCTTCTGCACTGTGTTAATATAACCTAGGTGAATGTAATGAGTGCTTTAAAGGAACAATCTGGTAAAGCAAGTTTGTTATTTACACGAAACAAGCTTTCCGCTCATCAGAGATAACATTATTGCTAGAAATCTTGCAGTTCCTTTATTGTATACAAAATAAAAATAATAAAGCAAAAATAGAATTCCCAAAGGCCTACTTTATGCCATCAGAAAACTGATTAAATCCAGGTTCCTTGGACCTACAGATAAATCTTAATCCCACATTCTTAATTTCTTGGTTTCTCTCCCTCTACCCTACCAAGAATGATTTATATCAAGAGCAGGCACAATACACGTTTTGATTTACTACTTATATATTCATACTATGTTGATGTCTATAAGATCCTGCTATTTAAAACCTGAACACAAAATTCAAATTTTCATTACTAATATTCCAACAGTGCATGATAATCTTACCCAGTCTTTTCTTCACTATAATCATAGTGAGCAATACTGTCTCTCATCTAAACGCCCATTGTGCATTGTTTAGGAAATCATGATCCATAACTTCAATTTAAACAGGCATTGATATCTATGAAATATTTTTCAAAGTTTATAGTTTAAAAAACATAATTATTTTTGGTATATCTCATAATTTACAGTTATGTAGGAGAAAATATGAGTAACAGTAATGAAGATCAGTGTGTCATAAATAAATATAAACATGTATGTAGTGCCTATATTCAGGTATATATAACTAAGCACTTGCCATTTATTATGTTGAAATGTTATTTTTGGTTGATATATAACATTATTAAAATAAATGTATTATATTTTTAGTAGACAGTGAAGTCCAGTACAGTACATGTATGGTTGCACAAAAGACAAATATGTGTGTAAGCTTACACAAATTCAAATATTTATATGAATATTGTCATTCTACAACACTGTAGAGAATACCTTCATATGTTATATGAGATGCATAACATATATTCTATAAAAAATTCTATCTAATAATTATGTAAAAATATTATTCAAATGTACACTTGTTCACATGCAAGATTTGGTACATAAATGTTGCAATAGCTAAGAAGAAAAGCACTGTACAAAGCCTGAAAACTAGGTTAGTAAAGGTGACATAAAGTCGGTGATTGACAATGAGATCATACTAGAAAAGGATGAAAAAAGTGATCCTTTATCTCACACACATTGTTTACTTAGTAGATACTTGATCTTTGTTCACATGTATGCTTCTGTTACACAATGGAATCCTATTTTCACATTTTCTAACTTATATCTGTTCCTTGTTTGGTGTCATCACCTAAGGATTTGGCACCACTTGGTCTTCATCATAGACTAGTCTTCCATATGTCAATCTCATGATTATTCATGGTAATTAGATGCTTAATGAAAATGGGAAACCATTTACAAATATCCATTGTGTATTTTGGAGTAGTAGCCACTTTGCTCATATCATTTTAGGAAGTGAAGTATATGTGTAGTTCTGCATTTGGTTTTGTCATGAATGTCAAGAAGGAATGTACACAGTTCTGTGAAATAAATATTTTAATATCTGTACTGGATTTGGTAAGTAGCTTAACACATTTTTCCATGAAGATATCCACATTCTAGTGTGCGAAGCCTTTAGATGGCTTTTGCTTGACATGAGAAAAAAATGGCAGCTTAGGTCAGAATAACATTATGGATTAGGACATGGGAAGATTATGCTGAATGGAACCCTTATTTACATGGTGACTGAGAGAGTCAAATCACATGGGTTCTGACATGTGGAAAACTTTTAGCAACATGTCAAGGGATGGGGTTGTAAAAGCAAAAGAATGGTCCAACTCATGCAATGTCATTAACATGAAGAACAGCAACATAAAGGCCAGAATTTAAAGGCATTTTCCACACATTTCTATTTTACTATTTATTCACTTTGTATCCCTGTTATGTACCGCTCCCTCATCTCTTACATGTCCCATTCTAGGTTGTTTCCAGATTCTGGCTGTTAAAGCTGCTCAAACATGGTTGAGCAAATATTCCTGTTGTATGGTTTTGCATCTTTCTGATATATTCCCAGGAGTGGTGTAACTGGGTCTTGAGGTAGAGCTATTCCCAATTTTCTGAGAAAATACCAGATTGATTTCCAAAGGGGTCGTACAAGTTTACATTCCCAACAGCAATGGAATACATTCCCCTTTCTCCACATCCTCTCCAGTATGTGTTGTCACTTGAGTTTTTAATCTTACCATTCTGATGGGTGTAAGGTGAAATCTTAGAGTTATTTGATTTGAGTTTCTATGATTACTAAGGACATTGAGCATTTCTTTAAATGTTTCTCTGCCATTCAATAATCTTCTGTTGAGAAATCTCTGTTTAGCTTTGTACCCCATTTTTAAATTGGATTGTTGGGTTTGTTGGTGTTTAATTCCTTGAGTACTTTATATATTCTGTATATTAGCCTTCTGCAGACGAAGGGCTGGAGAAGATTTTTTTCTCTTCTGTCATTTTGTTTTACTGACAGTGTCCTTTGCTTTACAGAAACTTTTCAGTTTCATGAGGTCCCATTTATTGACTGTTGCTCTTAGAGCCTGTGCTATTGGTGTTCTGTTCAGAACGTTGTCTCCTCTACTAACGAGTTGAAGGCTCTTCCCCGGTATTTTCTGTAACATATTTAGTGTGTCTAGTTTTATGCTGAGGTCTTTGATCCACTTGGAATTTGCTTTTTTTCAGGTGATAAATATGGATCTAGTTACATTTTTCTACATGTAGACATCCAGTTAGATCAGAACTATTTGTTGAAGATACTGTCCTTTTTTTCTTTTCTTTTTTTATTGTTTTGAATCTTTGTCGAAGATCAGTTGTCCATAGGTGTGTGGGTTTACTTCTGGGTCTTCTATTCGATTCCATTGATCCGCCAGTTTGTTTCTATGCCAGCACCATGCAGTTTTTATTACTGTTGTTCTCTAGTACAGTTTGAGATCAGAGATGGAGATACCTCCAGAAGATATTTATTAGACAGGATTCTTTTAGCTATTCTGTTTTGTTTTTTTCCATATGAAGTTGAGAATTGTTCTTTCAAGGACTGTAAAGAATTTTGTTGGCATTTTGATGGGAATTGCTTGAATCTGTAGATGGCTTTTGGCAGGATGGCCATTTTTACTATGTTAATGCTGTAGACACATGAGCACGGGTTTTGGGTGTTTCTGGTGCAGCCATGATACCATGTTCTTTGTTGATTGTGTTCTTATTCTGTCCTTTAGCCATCTGGTGTCTTGTTTGTTTTTGAGCCTTGGCTGTTTGTCCCCAGCTCTTGGACTGTAGACTAGGTCTGAGAGTCTCTGGAGTCTGTAGTAGTCTTCAGGGAGACAAGAGAGGTCCAGGGTGCACAAAATGGGTACTGGTGATTTGGATGCAACTAAAGAAGGTAGGATTATGTGCATGTGCATATGCATGTTGAATGGCATAGTGCAAAGGCAGATGGTGATGAGGATGTGGTACACTCAGGTGTCTTTATTGGCTTGGTTGGGTGGCAATAGTGCATTGCCTTAAAAGGGATTGGTTTGTGGCTTACAGGTCTGCCTGACACTATGCTCCTTGATACTCAGATCTGGCATCCCTGTGCTTCTATTGTTGGTTTGGTCTCCACAGGAGGTGGGCAGCAGACCCTTGGCTTGGATGCTGGGGTGTCCCAGCAATCTTGATGTTGTCCTCAGAGGAACAGGAGGGATCAATTGTCTGGCTGCTGTAGTGGAGGGTCCCTGGACCTGGGGCTCTGAACAGGCCAGAGTATATGAAAAGTGCATGGGATCCATTGTTCGTGACTCCCAGACCAGAGAGATAGACACATGGGCTCCAATTTATGGAATGTCTCCTCTAGTCCTGGAAGAAGCCAAATTTGATGCTCTGGATCCAGCCAGCTGCCTGTCCACTCACCATTTCAGATCTTCCATCCCTCAGATACACTGTACACTGGTCAGTGCCATCTTGGAACTTTAGAATCTTAATCTCCAGGACAACACTGAAGATAGGGCCTAGTGAATGGGATTAGGATTAGGATTGAAGAACTCTGATCACATGTGCATACTAAAACATCACAGATCCTCAAGAGCATGATTAGTCGTCATGGGCTAGAGAGGTGGGTTAGTAGTTAGAAGTAGTTAGGAGCAAGTTTGTTCCCCAACATCCATCTCAGGATGCTCACATTCAATGCTTCTCATGCTCAAAGGTTCATGAATTCACATGAACATACCCAGTAAAGTATGCATACACATGCATAATTTAAAATAATAAAACAAATCATTTTTAAATGAGTTTTTCCCCTCCCCTTTTTCCATACATGCGTGGAAAACAGATCTCTTCCAATATGGCTTTAAAATTTGGGATATTACAGAGTCTAGAACCAGGAGCTACTATACTACCAATAATTATAAGTAATACTATACCAGACATGCCCCAATACAACAGTAAATAGGAAAGAAGGAATACAGGTTTTCTCTACAACAGAATAGCCATGAAAGAGATTTTCCCATGACCCTCTAACATTAAAAGAGTTGAAGAAAAAATAATAGAGCCTAGTTAGCACTTTGATTTTAGCCTAATGAGACTTGTATCTAACTTCTGACCTAAATAACTATGGTGTAATAAATGTATCTTGTTTTAAGCCATTAAGCCTGCAATAATTTGTTATGGCAGCAATGGAAAACTCATCTGCTAGGAATGAGATGAGGGTCACAGAAGGACACATACATCTCAGACAAAGACTTATGAGCATCTTGCTTCTCCCCATAATAGCTCTATCACACTAAACAGTGTTAGAAGATTGTATTTTCTTTAGAAGATTCTCCCTCATGGATCAAGGACAAATGCTATAGTGGTAGATATCATAATTTCTGTAGCTTACATAGAAATACTGTTACAGAGTAACAATATAATACCATGGCATCTGATTTTACAGAAGGTAACTGTAAGAAACATTGTTTTAAAAAGCATGTCTCTCTCTCACTCTGTGTGTGTGTGTGGGGGGGGGGGTGTTCTCTTTAAAATTGTAGTTAGTTGAATCTTTTGTCTGTGAGCCAGCAATGGTGACACATGACCTATAATCCCAGAACTTGGGAAGCTGAGGCACTGAATTTTCAAGGTCAAGTAAATTCTGAGAGATTCAAAAAAGTCATAGCATCAATGTGTGAAATTGTCAACTAATATAAAAAAATTAAATATTAAATAAAGATGCTTTGGAGCATTAAGGTTGTTATGTCAGACATATTAAGCCCTTACTGCACTATGGCAGAAAAAGAAAGGTATGTGCTTCAGGATGGCAAGCTGCTCTAAATGCCTAGCTGAAAAGCAGGTAACCACTTCAGTAACTGACATGAAAGATGAAATGGGTTCCATGGAAGACTCGTATGGGGTTCTGTGTGCCTATTCTGTGTATAAAGAGGTTCTATTTACACGAGTCTGCCATGGAACCCATTTGATTCTTCAGCCCCAGCTCACCTACATCACAAATACTTAGTTCATAATATTTAACAAATAGCTCTAATTTAGGCATTGATTTCCTCTTTAAAGTCACAAGCTAGGACTTCATCATTTGCATTGATCTCAATATTCTTATTTTCTAAGCCTCCATAGAACAGCCTACTAAGGTCTGGGCACTCAGTAGCTTCTCCAGCCCAATATTCCAAACTCCCTCCACAGTTCTTCATAAAACATCATATCAAACCTGTCACAGTAATACCCTATAAACCTTGTACCAATATCTGTCTTGGTTAGAGGTTCTATTGTTGTGATAAAGCACCATGATCAAAATCGTCTTGGGAAGGATAGGGATTATTTCATTTGGCATTTCTAAGTAACAGTTCATCACTGCGAGAATCTGGGCAGGGACTCAAGTGGAATAGTGCCATGGAGGCAGGAGTGAAGCAGAGGTCATGGTGGAGGGTCATTTACTGGCTTGTTCTTATGCCATACTTGGTTTCCTTTCTTATATACCCTTGGACCATCTTCCCAGAGGTTGAACTACACATGTCGCATATCAAGCACTAATTAGGGAAATGATTCATGGGTATCCTACAGGCCAATCTTATGCAGTTGTTTTAACAATCGTGGACCCCTCGTCTCAGATCACTCATGTTGACAAAAATTAAAAACCAAAAAGCAGGCAAAACGGTCATATAAATTGTACTTACTGACTCACAGAAATCAGTTAACTTGAACGTAGTTAACATCTTAATCAGTTAACTTGAACGTAGTCACTATGGTCGCCAGTAATGATCATTATCTACAGGATCTTCCTACAGCTCCTGCAGTTAAGACTCTATGTATGCACACACAGCAGTGTGACAGTAAGTCAGAAAGTGGTTCATGTCACAGGTTATCTGCAGAGAGAATCTATTTGAAGTAAATTTTGTGCAAGAATTTAAGAACCCATACAACAGAAAGTGATCTCTGAACTTTGCCAAGCTATAGCGTTTTATTCTGTTTCAGCCTGGTGCGTGCTCTTATAGCATCTAATTACAACTACAAAACTTTCTAGCTCTTGAAAGCAGCTGATTTCATGATACAGAATTTACTTTGAGAATTTTCCAAACAGACATCTTGAGCAAGTAATTTATTTTGACTCTTAAGCCCATAGTATTTCCCCTACTCAAAGCTACTGCTTAATGGACTTACTTCTGCAAGAGATAGGTAACTACATGATTCACTCCAAATGGGCTTGCATTTACTGGAAAGGCTTTTTTCCAGGAATACATCACTAAAG
The DNA here is from genome assembly GCA_010120015.1 of Rhombomys opimus. Taxonomy (NCBI): domain Eukaryota; kingdom Metazoa; phylum Chordata; class Mammalia; order Rodentia; family Muridae; genus Rhombomys; species Rhombomys opimus. Next base: position 1,388,602 of record REGO01000364.1, on the reverse strand, counting down.
AATGGGGAGACCTTGTCAAGTTGTTCAATAGAGTCAGCTTAGTGGGGCAGGCTCAGCTCCTCTTAAGGCGGATTTTGCTTCCACTTCATGGAGTGAGAATTCACAATTGCAACATTCACTTACAAAGGATCAATAAGCTCCATTCTAAAAACTCGTCTATCATCAGCAGGTAGGGGAATCTCCCTGCAGTTTCCGACTTTCTTGGCTGCTGTTAGGCAGCGCCTACTGCTTCAGGGAATAGTGTAAGCCCCTGTCGGAAGTGAGTGGAATTCAGCATGAAGTCATTCTCCTCGCAAGAGCACTTCTTTGGAAACTTATCTCCAAAGTCACTCAAGGTTTACTGAGCTCCTCATAGGATGTTGCTGATATCATACCTGGCAGAGAGATACAGACTTGTGAACTGGAGGAAGGAACTGCTGTCATCTTAATTTATTTAGCTCAGTAAAATATTTTAGTAAAAACTTCTGGGCAGGGCAGTTTTATCATAATTGCTTCACTTTTTAGTTACTCAAGAAGTATTTTGGTTACTGTCTGGTGGTAATTTTAACTGACTCTTTTCTGGGTTTAGGTCATACATCTAGGATTAAAATTAATAAAATAAAGAGAGTGCCTGCTGTGTTTGCAAGGATACAATATTCCAGATGATTGAAATATGTAAAAGTAAATATAAAACACATTATGTTTTCATATTAGAATTATTTCATTACTTTATGTATCACTTACTATAGAGACAGTTTACCCCAAGCCAATAATAAGAAAAAGGAGGTGATGTTCACAGTGGAGTTTAATTTTTTAATTAATTCTTTATTTTTTATATTAATTATAGTTTATTTACTTTGTATCCCAGCTGTAGCCCCTTACCCCTCATTCCCACCAAATTCCACCCTCCCTCTCTCATCACCCCCTTGCCCCTCTCTAAATCCACTGATAGGGGAGGTCTTCCTCCTCTTCCATCTGAACATTGCTTATCAGGTCTCATTAGGACTGGCTGCAATATCCTCCTCTGTGTCCTAGCTAGGCTACTCCTACCACAGGGGGTGGGGAGATCAAAAAGCCAGCCACTGAGTTCATGTCAGAAATAGTCCCTGTTCCCCTTACTAGGGTACCCACTTGAGTTTAAATTTTAAGATCAAAAGTTGCTTAAAATCCTTTCTCATTACCTGTTTCTTCAGAATTACTCAATTGACTTCTGTATTTTTTTATTAGTTACATTTTATTAACTCTGTGTCCCAGCTGTATCCCACTACCTCATTCCCTCACAAACCCTCTCTCTCTACCTTCCTCCCTCCCTCCCTCCCTCCATCATCTCCTCCCTGCCCCTTTCCAAGTCCACTGATTGGGGAGAACCTCCTCCCCTTTCATCTGACTCTGTTTTATCAGATATCTTCAGGACTGGCTGCAAAGTCCTCTTCTGTGGCCTAGCAGGACTGCTCCTCCCTTGTGGGGTGGGGAAGTCAAAGAGCCTGCCATTGAGTTCCTGTCAGAAGTAGTCCCTGTTCCCCTTACTATGGGAAACCAATTGGTTACTGAGCTACCACAGGCTTCATCGGAGCAGAGGTTCTAGGTTATATCCATACATGGTCCTTGGTGGAGTGTCAGTCTCAGAAAAGACCCCTGTGCCTAGATATATTTGTTCCTTGTTGAGGTCCTATCCTTTCCACATCATACACAACTCCCCTTTCTTTCATATAATTCTCTGCACTCTGCCAAAGGTTTGGTTATGAGTCTTAGTATATGCTTTGATACACTACTAGGTAGAGTCTTTCAGAGGCCCTCTGTGGTAGACTCCTGTCCTGTTACTTGTTTCCTCCTATGTCCAATGCACCTCCCATTTGTCTTTCTAAGTGAGGATTGATCATCTTACCCCAGGTCCTCTTTCTTATTTATCTTCTTTAGGTGTATACATTTCATTATGTTTACCATATCTTAGGACTATATGAGTGAGTATATACCATGTGTGTCTTTCTCCTCAGTTGACTTCTAGTTTTCCCCTTTACCACTAATTTTGGTGTTCAATGACACTTCTGTACCTATTATTGTTTTAACCCCAATGTCTGGAATATAAGCTCAATGTATGGATACTTTAATTTATGGTTTCAATCTTCGTGCTGCTTTAAGCAGTTTTTGAAGTATGAGTTCCAGGGCTGATACCCACACTCCTAGAGGAAAAACAGTAGTACACACTGACTTTTTCTGTGAAATTCATTCTAAGGACTCTCCAGCCCTATCCTAATGTATTTGGATACAAGCTAATGTATTTCAGCGAATCAGCCCTAAGATAACCCATTAAATACAGTGATCACCATGAGAAAAGACACCCACTAGAACCAAGATGCCTATCGGCCATGGTACTGAAGGTGGAGAGTGCAGGGAAGATGAAACTGTTGCCTGTGCTTAGGGATGTAGATCACTTAATTGCATGCTTGCCTAGCGTGCAGGAAACCCTAGGTTCCCATTCCCAGTACCACATAAAAGGGAAGATGGATATGGGCGTGTAAAGTCCCAGCACTTAGAGGGCTAAGCAGTGGCTAGAATCTAGAGTTCAGTGTCATCCTTGTGGCATAAGACATCTGAGTCTAGTCTAGGTCACATGACATGCTTTCAAAAAGAGGGGACCACAAAGAGAGAAGGAGAGAGAGGATAGAGGAAAGAGAGAGGAGAAAAGTGGAAAGGTAAAAGGGAAAGAGAAAGAACGGACAGAAGAAGAAAGAAATCTATAACCTGGATCCAATAAAGCATATTGACAGACAAGTAAGAGAGCCACACAGAGATTTCACAATTGGGGGAAACTCTAATTTTAATACATTTAAAAAATATTTTCATAAAAATATAAAATTAAATCAGTCTCTGAATTGTGAAATTATATGAAAAACATTTGACTAAGCAAAAATTCAGTGGATACAGACTGGATGTCATGAGAACCAACCAACATATTATTTACAAAATATGTATCAGGGGGCGTATTCATTTTAGGCTTAACAATGGTTGTTATGCCCAGTTTGTGAGACTCCCCACCCCAAAGACCACCAAGAATTGACTCTGCTGCAAATATATGAGGGTTTATTGTATACAGGCTTGAGCCACAGGTCACAAAATCTTCCTGCAGAAGCAGGAAAGGAATGTGCCCCATGGTCTATGGGAACAAGGATTTTAAAGGGGAAAAAAAATGCAAGCAGGGAGTTACATGCCTTCGCATTACATGATTTCGTGAAAGAGGAATTGACTTTTGAAATGATTGCTTTACTTTAGGCTCCAAGACCATAAGTGTTTCAGGCCTGGCTATCTGGGCCATTTTCCTAGCAGCTGTATCTATAGTGGGCAGGACGTTAGTTTCTTTCCTCAGATAGCTGGATGTACCTCCACCTGGTTGGCCTTCACTCAGACCTTTACTCCAAACCCCAAACTAATACTCCAAAAAACAATTTTCAATTCTTTAGTTTCTCATGGTTAGCCAGAATCTTTGAATAAAGAGAAGAAAGAAAGAGCGTTTGATGAGAGAGAGAGAGAGAGAGAGAGAGAGAGAGAGAGAGAGAAAGAGAATATTGAAGTGCAGAAAGGAGGAATAAGAGAAACTACACTAGATGTTAATGACTTTGAAAATAGGAGCAAAATGTAAACTGCTCACAGTCAAATTCACTTATATAAGGAGCATTTATTGCAGTTTGTTTGACATTATGCCATGCACCTTGGGCTCAGCGGTGGACCATATACGTATTCGTCTCCTGATTTTTGGTTCTTTACCCTTTTGTAGTATGATGGGATTCCAGGGTCAATTTATCTTTACAATTAATACATTTTCATTCTGCTAGGAAATTCACTCCCTGAGATACAGCTAATACAATTCAAAATTAAATGTGACTTTAATTTAGCCACTACACAGACATGACCTTGCCACTGTTAATCTTGATTAACAGCTGGTTGGACCTAATCAACAAAGAGGAAAGCCTCTGGGTGGATGTAAGGAGCATTTCCTAGAATGGTTAATTTTGGGTGACGTCAGAGAGAAACATTTGCACAAAGCAAGGAAATCAGTATTTCTCATGGAAAAGCATCAGGGCTTCCTTACCTTCCTTCAATGCTTGTTAGTGAGTGCTTTCATTCTGTTGCTGTTGCCACTGCCTGCATCCTTCCATGACAATAGCTCCGAGGTGATTAGGCTTCCTATTGTAGACTGAAAATCCATAGCTCTTCAGGAACCTTTCTTGCCTTAAACACCAGATTAGGCAAGCTTAGTCATCTACTTGCTTTGACCAAGCACCTACAGGTTCTCTGCTTCCCTAGCAGAGAGATATCTATTGTTGAACTAGTCACACAGCACACATTTCTGAAGCAATGTTAAAAATACCCTTATATAACAAATATTTCTCTCTTTGTTATGTTCCCTAGAGAACTCCAATTAACACAAACTTCTAGTGTGTTCTTTTTTTATATACTTTTTACTTTAACTTTTTATTTTTTTAATGTTAATTACAGTTTATTAACTTTGTCTCCCAGCTGTATCCCCTCCCTCATTCCTTCCCAATCTCACCCTCCCTTCCTCATCTCCTCCCTGCCCCTCTCTAAGTCCCCTTCAATCTGACCCTAACAATCAGGTCTCATCAGGACTGGCTGCAATGCCCAACCTTGTGGCCTAGCAAGGCTGCTCCACCCTCTGGGGGGGGGGGTATTCAAAGAACCAGCCACTGAGTTCATGTCAGAGAACAGTCCCTGTTCCCCTTACTAGGGTCCCACTTGGATACTGAGCTGCCATGGGCTACTTCTGAGCAGGGGTTCTAGGTTATATCCATGCATGGTCCTTGGTTGGAGAATCAGTCTCAGAAAAGACCCCTGTGCCCAGATATAATTGGTCCTGTGGAGCTCCTGACCTTTCCAGGTCTTACTCCCCCTTCTTTTATATGATTCCCTGTACTCTGCTGAAAGTTTGGTTATGATTCTCAGCATCTGCTTTGATACACTGCTAGGTAGAGTCTTTCAGAGGCCCTCAGTGGTAGGCTCCTGTCCTGTTACTTGTTTTCTCCTACTTCCAATGTCCATCCCATTTGTCTTTCTAAGTGAGGATTGATCATCTTACCCCAGGTCCTCTTTCTTGTTTAGCTTCTTTAGGTCTACTCTGTTCTCTAGTGAAATAGCACACTGTTAATTCGTATAGTATTTCCACCCTTAACCACAACATAAACACAACTGGGTATTTCCAGTTGTCTCTCTTATCACAAACCTGCCAATTTCACCCTTCCGTGCCTCAATTTCTACTTTGAAGATTGCTGTCTTGTGTAATAGAAGAAAAAGAAGAAATAAGAAAAATATTACCCAACTATTTTGGTCAACAAGAAATTGTTAGCTAAGTTTCTGACATCAGTCAAGGAACATGATGCAAAAGAACTTATTGAAAGATGCATAACATAGATAAAGAAACAAAGTTTGATAACTTAAAAGAGGTTTATCTGATATGAAGGACAAATTCAAGTTATCAGGGAGCCAAAGCAATCTGTCACTGAGAAATCAGGCAATCCTAGAGAGGGGCAAGGAAAAGGCAAAAATCTAAATGGGTAGAATTTGAAAAAAAAATAAAGAAGATAGCTATTTGAGGCAGAAGTCAGTGTCAGGTAGGAGAAAGACCAAAATAAGTAAATAACCAGCCATGTTCAAAATATTTGTATGTGGCAGTTGCTTATGTGATTTTATTTTATTTCCACCTACTCCATATTTTTGTTCTGGATAGGGCATAAAACAGACAGAAAGAGGCATGCTTATCATATTACTCCTTTTTTACCACTAGAATGAAATAACTCAGTCAGTTCAGTTTTTAATGAAAATCAGATTAATGTTGTTTAAGAAGAGTCCTAGAAGTCCAAGATCCAGTGAACACTATGCATGATGGTCTCATTGTCTGGCTACCACTTAGCAAGCTAGAGACAAAGCGTTCAAGTGTGTATGTATTCATGTGGTCTTTCAGTCTCTACCCATGAAGCAGCCATTAGTGGGATCTTTTGGAATGATGGTATGTCATTCCAATGAACTTAGAAAGTACTCCTAGTACCTTCAAATGAGAATTAAACCAGCACAGACAGAAAGCTTTGAACTGCTGCACTGAAAACTACCTAGTGCAAAGAGATAACATGGATAAAAGATATATGTGTTACCTTTGTGAATAGCCTATCTGCAACCATTTTGATGAATCAGTTTGTAATTATAGGATAAAACTTTTCCTTATATTTTTTAGCTTTGATTAGTAATTTGAGTTTTATCTGAATGCAACCCTAAGAAGACCATATCTAGTAAGAATTTTACAAATAAAAATTCATTTTTTCCACTCATCTCTCACCTGTGTCAATTTCTTTTTTTATTAATTTTTTTGTTTTTTTGAGTCAGAGTTTCTATGCATAGCCTTGGCTCTCCTGGACTTGCTTTGTAGACCAGGATGTCCTCTAATCCACAGCAACCTTCCTGCCTCTGCATCCCTGAGTGCTGGGATTAAAGACATGTACCACCCTCATTTCCAATTTCTTCCCCCTCTTCTGCTTTTTCTTACTGTCTGTATCTATCAATCTCAGTTTTTCTTAGTCTCTCAGCTTTTTAAAATTTGTTTTTACCCAAAATGTCACAACAGTAAGTCAAATAGGGTATACGACATAATTTATAAAATGATTATTTTTATATTACATTTGAATATTAATAATTCAATACATTCGTGTTGAACACAAAACTTCATTTAAATCACTTTCTTTAGTGGAAAACGTATTTGTCAGTAGGATTATACAAACAAAACACTTAAGTGAATTTGAGAACTAATCCGTATTTGTCTGCTTATGAGATCATCATAATACCGTTGACTGTCATTGTTGTTATTATATTTTTACTTTATATTTTTATGCAGTAGACAGAAAAATGTAAAGTCCACATCTGTGTGACATACTGGAAGTTGTATTTCTGAGACTCAGGTTTTAATGCTATTATAAATTTGAATGCATGAATAGCACATGTATTATACTGAATTTAAAAAGTTTATCTTTTGGGAAGTCATTTTTGGTGATTAAAATATATGAATATATAAATAGATATACAAGTATATATCTATAAATAGATATGAATATATGAATAGATTGTTATATCTATATATATTCATGTATAAATTTATATCTATAAAAACATTGATACATAAATAGAATGATAAATAGATGATAGATTTCCTTTTAAATCATCAGTGAAATAACTGTTGGTCAAGAAAATAGGATACGAACAAAAATTATGTCATAATAGGAAGCCAATATTTATTTTTTTCACCTTTAACTTGTTTGAGTAGTATTTTGTAACACCAAATGCTAAGAATTCTCACCTTATAGATGTCTCATTTTATAAAAAAAAAAAAAACCTGTAGAACCCTTAGATAGATAATTCACATTTTTCTGTGAAATAACTATATCAACAGTCTTCTCACAAGAGGATATTACTGTCTTCTGTGTGATTATGAGGTAGAAATGACTGTCCAGTATTCTGTGTATGTCTACTGTGTATGTGGTTGGTTTTGAGCATATGTATAAGTATACTTCTCAAAATCCACTGTGAAGTTTTAACTTATTACACAACATATGTTGACATGAATGTATGTTATGTACTACATATAATTGGAGTAATAACTAAAGATACCATTGCCTCTTGTTTCCTTTCTGGTTAATATTTTTCTTCATAAAAAGAAAAAGAAAAGTTTCTTAAAATCCACATTTCAAGGAAACAGTGTTCAAGGAAACAGTCCCAATAATCTGAGATCGTTCATAAATAAGAAAACTAATAGCCAGCCATAAAAATAAGCAGGGAGTGCTAAGAGGTAAGTGAGGAAACAGAGCCACATCCTGTCTGTATGATGCACACTTTCCAAGATGTCTGCTGAACAGTGTTCTTTCCAGTGTTGTAAGATGTTAGGTGCTGCTTCACCTAACTTTTGTTTGGCTTCTAGATATTCTGTGCTCTTTTGCTTCTAGAAGTGTCATGTTATTGCTGTTTTCATCTGTCCACAGTATGTTCTCTTTTGTATACATTTTTAACTAAATTCTTATTTTTATATTAATTACAATTTATTTATTTCTTATCCCAGCTGTGCCACCCTTCTTCATTCCCTCCCAATCCCTCCCTGCCTTTCTTATCCCATCCCTCACTCCATCATCTCCTCCCTGCCCCTCTCTAAGTCCACTGATAGGGGAGGTCCTCCTCCACTTCCATCTGACCCTAGCTTATCAGATCTCATTAGGACTGGCTCCAATATCCTCCTCTGTGGCCTAGCAAGGCTGCTCCTCCATTGTAGGAGGGAGGAGGTCAAAGAGCCAGCCACTGAGTTCATGTCAGAGACAGTCCCTGTTCCTCTTATTAGGGATCTCACTTGGATACTGAGCTGCCATGGGCTACATCTGAGCAGAGGTATTAGGTTATATATGTGCATGGCCCTTGGTTGGAGATCTGGCTGAGACATCTGTTACTCCATTGATCACCAGGGTTGATTGGGATGATCTCGTTGGCTAGGAATGTGTCCCCTTCCTCCCTCACCACTCCTGTGAGTCCCTCCAGAAGCTGCACACTCGGTCAAAGAAGAGGATGAGTTTCCCTGAATAGAGGAGAGCCAGTCTTCAGTCAAGAATATAAGAGTAGCTACACTCCCCTGCAAGAACCTACAAAAGGAGCCCAAGGTCCATTTGTATACATTTTTAAAATGTATTTTTATTGAAATATAAAATCATTTTATCTCATTTCATTTCCTCCCTCCAAAGCCTCTTACTGTCTCTTCCCTCATCTCTCCTATTTTCCTTATGTTTGTGTGTGTGTGTGTGTGTGTGTGTGTGTGTGTGTGTGTTTACATTTAGTTTTGATTTTGTGTGTATGATTTCAGGGCTTACCACTTGATACTGGATAGCTAATTACTGTCACATCCCTGGAAAAGACCAATTCTTCTTTTCTCAGCAGTCGTTAGTTGCTTGTAATTCTTAGTCTAGAGATGAGGTTCCGTGAGATTCCCCCCTTCATGTTTACATGTTTAGGGTGTTGTCCTAACGCAGGGGTTCTTCAGGCAGCCCTATTGTTGAAGTATTTGGACACTGCTTCCTTGTCATTTCTAGAAGATGTACTCTTAGAACAGATTTCTGGTCCTCTGGCTCTATGATCATTCTGGCTCTGTATTGTTCTCTGAGACTTAGGTACTGGGATTGTGTTGGTGGTGTATCCATTGGGCTAAGCACACCTTCTTCCTCTTTTGTAAAGAATGTGGTACTAATGAGTAAAGGCCCTGCATATGGACATGTAATTACACTGTGGTTCCAACTTTCTGAGTTCCAATTTTATAATCGTGTTACTGGGCAAACATGTACAAACATCTATTCACCCCACATAAACAAATGATGACAGACTAAAGTGAGGCCACCACCAAAGTCTCATTTTGGTGAACTACAGTGTTTTATTGGGGATATTTACAAGAATATGTATGAAGGGCTACTTAGAGGAGCAAAAATGACTCAAAGACAGCTTTACCAACAAAATCCCCCTCCAACCTTAGGTACAGCTCAGAAAACACAAAAACATGGAGCACAATACTTGACCTACAGGCTGCTCAAAAGGTCAGAGCCACTTAAGGAGTTCAAATAGTCTCTGTCTTTCCAGGTAGTAAGGATTGGTGTCTGTTTATACCATGCAACATAGCCTATCTGACTGTCTTTCTACAGCACTTAGAGTTATTTGTGCCTAGGAATGAAGATTCTTAGTCTATCTGACCAGTTTCAGAAACCCCCAGTCTTTGAGTTGTTTAGTTCCAGGGTTTAAGGACTTTCTCTTCACCATTACCTTCCCTTAAAACAGTGGTTCTCAACCTGTGAGGAACAAACCATTTGGCAAAATTATATCTACAAAAATATTTACATCATGATGCGTAACAGTAGCAAAATTACAGTCATAAAGTGGCAGCAAAGTAATTTTATGATTTAGGCTCACCAAATCATGAGGAACTATATTCAAGGGTCACGGTATTAGGAAGGGTGAAAACCACTGAATTAGATCATCTGTTTTGTTTTGTTTTGCCTTGCTTTTAATGTCCTTTACAACATCCCTCGTTTAAGCAGCTTTTCTCCAAGGTGGGAGATTTTGATCACAGAGGAAACTGCTTCATAATAGCAAATGCAGTGAGGAAGTCTCCATGTACTAACTGGTTTTATTTCATTATGGAACATTTGGAACAAGAAACTGAAGGTAGGGAAGATTTATTTGATGGTCACATTTTAAAGTTTGTGGCTGATGATCACCAGGCTGTGTTTTTCTGGGCCAACAATGGAAAAGGAGGAATAGCAAATGTGCCATGTTGAGACAGTGCATTTTGTTCTTGAAGGGGCCATGGAGAAGAGCAACAGGACAGAAGTAGAGGGAAGTGTTGAGGGTATGCTCTACCAAGCCTCCACATATCTCCTTCTTCGAGCTCAGCCTAAACTTACAAGAGCCAATTGACCATAAAATTGTGTGTGTGTATCACAGTACCATGATTTCATGGTCTTAATTCAATTGACATTGTGAGATATACAATTCTTATGCTGAGAAAGAAATACTGTCATAGAGGGTAAAGAGAGTGACATCAACAACTCCACACATAACCCAAGAAGATATTAGTCTATAACATACATACTATAAACTGAAGATCACTAATAAATAACAAAAACATTCTGTGATGGAGAGAGTGATGGCATTATATCACCAGAAGTGTTTAGAATATAAGTCCTTTCCTTGAATGGGGAGTGATAGAGCATCAAGTCCTATCTTTATCGCCATGTGAATATGGACCCTGAAGTCTGAAGTCTGACAGTTTTCAAATTTCTTTACTGAAAGAAAGCTTCAAGAGATCACCTTAAATAAATCTGCACTTTCCTGTACTAAGTAGTTAGCTTATATTGTGTGAGTTTTTTTAAATAGGCTCTCAGATAAACTTTTGTATAAATAAAATGAGTTAAATTATTAATTCCTGGAAAAATAATGGTAAAATAGTATAGTAATTTATTGACTGGAAAATAAAGAATTGAACAGATATTGAGAATACTTTTAAATATGTGAAGCCTATAAAGCAACTAGGTACTTATAAAAACAATAGAATATATAAAAATGTAAAATAATATTTATTTATAAATTATTCATACAAGTATATGAAATGCATATATTTTCTCATTGTTTTTCATCATGTTGAAAACATGTGCAGAGAACAATCTAAAAGCAGAAAGTAAAACAGACAAATTAAAATACTTGGGAACTGCTCTGCCTACTGGGTCCACATGGGGCACAGCTAGCAACAGTGAGCCACTCTGTCCCCTGAGCTCCATTTTCAGGCTGACAGCTCTGCTTGCCTTCTCTAGGCTGCTTGCTGTGCCCAGCAAAGCTCTACTCACCTCAGCCAGCAAAGATGAGCAGCATCCAGTTCCCTGTGCCCCACTGCCAGTCCCATGGCTCTACTTGCCTCCTCTAGGAGTCCTGGACACATCAGGAACATCTATCCAACACCAGGGACAACTAGACTAAGATTACAGTCAACAAGAGTCAGGGTAATATGGCACCATAAGAACCCAGCTATCCTACTACAGCAAGCCCTGGATATTGTAACCCAGCCAAAGCACAAGAAGATGACCTTAAATCCATTCTTAAAAAGATGATAAAGGCTTTTAAAGAGAAAATTAATAAATCCCTTAAAAATACAGTAAAATACAATGAAAGACAGGAAGGAAATGAATAAAACTGTTGTATACCAAAACATGGAAAAAGAAACACAGAGGAAATACTGAAGATGGAAAACCTAGGAAAAGGAACAGGAACTACTGACAAGAGCAAGAGAATAGAAGATACAATTGAATAAATTTACAAATTGGTCATATCATAGAAAACGTGAAATCTAAAGTCTTACACAAAACACCCAAGAAACCTGAGACACCATGAAAAGACCAAACCTGAGTACAATAAAAATAGAAGAGTCTCAGCTCCAAGGCTCAGAAAAATATTTTCAACAAAATCAGAGAAGAAAATTTTCCCAAACTAAAGAAACAAATGCCTATAAACATACAAGAAGCTGAAAGACCACAAAATAGATTAAAAAATAGATTAACCCTGCCAATTAATAACCAAGACATTAGCAGAACATTGAAAAAATATTAAAAGCTGTAAGGGAGAAAGGTCAAGTAACATATAAAACCAGACTTATCCCAGTCATACCCGACTTCTCAGCAAAGATTCTAAAAGCCAGAAGGGTATGGGTAGATATCTTTCAGACTGTAAGAAAGCACAAATTTCAGCCCAGACTCTTATACCCTTCAAAACTTTTAATGACCATAGATGGAGAAAATAAAATATTCAAGGACAAAACCAAATTTAAGCAAAATCCATCCACATATCCAGCCTTACAGAAGATACACATACACACACATTACCCTCCCCGAATATCTTTCTCTCTCTCTTACTGTCTCTCTTACTCTCTCTCAATCTCTCTCCCACCACCACCATCAAAATAAAGAATTACCATAGGATAAACTTACTAAAATCTGTACATCTACAAGATATAATAAACATAATAAAATCTATACAACTAAAGAAGATAATCAAGAAAGTGGACACGGGGTATGATGATCAATCCTCACTTAGAAAGACAAATGGGATATGCATTGAACATATGACAGGAGTCTACCTTAGAAAGCATCTGAAAGACTCTACATAGCAGTGTTCCAAAGTAGATACTAAGACTCATAACCAAACCTTCGGCAGAGTACAGGGAATCATATGAAAGAAGGAGAGTTTGATGTGGAAAGAATAGGAGCTCCACAAGGACCAAACATATCTGGGCACAGGGTCTTTTCTGAGATGGACACTCAACCAAAGACCATGAGAGGATAAAACCTAGAACCTCTGCTCGGATGTGACCCATGCTAGCTCAGTAATCAATTGGTTTCCCATAGTAAGGGGAACAAGGACTATTGCTAATAGGAACTCAATGACTGGCTCTTTGACCACCCCACCTCCCAAGGGAGGAGCAGTACTGTTAGGCCACAGAGGAGGACTTTGCAGCCAGTCCTGAAGATACCTGACAAAATGGAGTCATATGAAAAGGGGAGGAGGTCCTCCCATATCAGTGGACTTGGAAAGGGGCAGGGAGGAGATGAGGGAGGGAAGGTGGGATTGGGGAGGAAATGAGGGATACAGCTGGGATACAGAATTAACAAAATGTAACTAATGAGAAAAATAAAATTAAAAAAAAAAAGAATCTACTCTGACCACATATGACTGTACCAGAGCCTAGGCTATCTAAAAAATAAATAAATAAATAAATAAAAATAAAAAATAAAATTAAAAAAAAGAAACTAATCAAGAGAGAGGACCCTGACTAAAATGCTCAAGCCCCATCCCGAAAGTCAAAGAAAATGGACATCAGAGATTTCACCTTACACCCATCAGAATGGCCAAGATCAAAAACTCAAGTGACAACACATGCTGGAGAGGTTGTGGAGAAAGAGCAACCCTCCTCAATTGCTGGTGGGAATGTAAACTGGTACAACCACTCTGGAAAGCAATCTGGCGCTTTCTCAGACAATTAGGAGTAGTGCTACCTCAAGACCCAGCTATACCACTCCTAGGTATATACCCAAAATTTGCTCAAGTATACAACAAGGACATTTGTTCAACCATGTTTATAGCAGCTTTATTTGTAATAGGCAGAACTTGGAAGCAACCCAGATGTCCATCAACGGAGGAATGGATACAGAAATTGTGGTATTTCTACACAATGGAATACTACTCAGCAATCAAAAACTAGGAAATCATGAAATTTGCAGGCAAATGGTGGGATCTAGAAAAGATCATTCTGAGTGAAGTATCCCAGAAGGAGAAAGACAAACATGGTATATACTCGCTTATATAGACCTACAAGATATGATAAACATAATGAAATCTACACACCTAAAGAAGATAACCAAGAAAGTGGACAAGGGTGCAGATGATCAATCCTCACTTAGAAAGACAAATGGGATGTACATTGAGTGTATGACAGGAATCTACCTCAAAAGGCATCTGAAAGACTCTACCTAGCAGTGTCCCAAAGTAGATACTAAGACTCATAACCAAACTTTCGGCAGAGTGCAGGGAATCACATGCAAGAAGGGGAATTTGATGTGGAAAGGATAGGAACTCCACAAGGACCAAACATATCTGGGTACAGGGTCTTTTTTGAGATGGACACTCAACCAAAGACCATTAGTGGATAAAACCTAGATCCTCTGCTCAAATGTGACCTGTGATAGCTCAGTAATCAACTGGCCTCCTATAGTAAGGGGAACAAGGACTGTTTCTAACAGGAACTCAATGACTGGCTCTTTGACCTCCCCACCCCACAAGGAAGGAGCAGTACTGTTAGGTCACAGAGGAGGACTTTGCAGCCAGTCCTGAAGATACCTGACAAAATGGAGTCATATGAAAGGGGAGGAGGTCCTCCCTTATCAGTGAACTTGGAAAGGGGCAGGGAAGAGATGAGGGAGGGAGGGTGGGACTGGGGAGGGAATGAGGAAGTGGGATACAGCTGGGATACAGAATTTAACAAAATGTAACTAATAAGAAAAATAAAATTAAAAAAATAAGAAAAAGAAGAAAACAGCAAACAAATTAGGAACCTGCCACAGAGGGCCTCTGAAAGGCTCTGCCCTGCAGACTATCAAAGCAGACAGTGAGACTTATGGCCAACTGTTGGGCAGAGTGCATGGAATCTTATATAAGAAGTGGGAAATAGTAAGATCTGGAGAGGACAGGAACTCCACAGGGAGAGCAACAGAACCAGAAAATTTGAACACCGAGGTCTTTCCAGAGACTCATACTCCAACCAAGTACCATGCATGGAGATAACCTAGAACCCCTGCACAGATGTAGCCCATGGCAGTTTAGTGTCCAAGACGGTTACATAGTAATGGGAAGAGGGACTGCCTCTGACATAATCTGATTGGCCTGCTCTTTGATCACCTCCCCCTGAGGGACGAGCAGCCTCACCAGGCCACAGAAATTGACAATGTAGAAGCTCCTCTTTCCTTTTTTGTTTTTAGAGTTAACATATTTTAAACCTAACGAAGAAGATACTAGGCTTGGAAATAAAGACTTACAGCTTTAATCCATGAGAATTTTAAGATATTGGAGTACTTAATCACCAGTGTTTACCAGACATTACCAGGAGCTTTATATATAGGAATATAAAAATAGAGCAGCTCGCCTAGATGTACTTTATCAGTTCATCTGTCTCTGTAATGAACAGCACCAAGGACCGAAGCTTTATGTGTAGAACTCCATGACTCAGAGAACTATGCCATACCTCACTGATGTGCTTAAGGGAACCTCCCTGCAGTAATCAAACAGTGGATTCCATCTTTGTCATTGCTCTACGAATATGACATCTGAAGTCTAGGATTTTCCAAAGTCCTTTACTGGAAGCCAGATTCAAGAGATCATCTATGGCAAACCTGTGCATATCTGATATTGAACACTTGTCATTCATTATTTCTCTTTGAAACAGATACCCTGTAGTTGAAGTTTTACTCCCTTTAAAAAGTCAGTCATGTTATAAAATTATAGGGTTTTTTTTTTGTTTGTTTGAAGGGAGGTAGAGGCTTGTTTGAACCCCTCTACCTCAAATCAAATAAAGTAGATTTTCATAAATCAAAGCCTACAGTACCCAAATAATTATTTGTATAAACAAAATGTGTTCTGTATTAATCCTAAGAATAGTGATGTTTAAAATGTATCATGTAGCACTTTTTTTAGTTCTAATTAAAATTTGTATACACATAAAGTCTATTGATCTTAAACAATAATTGAGATATATTACTATTAGGAGAATAAAGTAGAGAAGTGATGAGAGATACCAAAGCTAATTACCCAGACAGTGTAACGTATGATCAATAGTTAATGTATGAATTTTGTAAATCACAAAGTATTATCTTATTACAATTAACTTATAAGCACAGAAAAAAATATTGCAAGCAGTTCATCAATGAGTAAAAAAATCATCGCTGTGTTGCAGTAAGGTACATAAAGTATTTTTCATCGTAAGTCATTCAGTATTATGGGTTTTGTGGTTGTATTAAAATGTATAAGCAAACTTAATGTCACAAATTTTAAGTTGTTAAAACATAATCATTTAACCAACTACCATGGGCAATTCAAATGTTAAAATTTTAATTATTCCTGTCTCTTTGCATATGAGCTCTTGTGTTTTTGTGCTGCAAAACACGATTTTCCAATGGCAATGTGTATTTTCTCATTAACTTATCAACCAACATATTTAGTTTTGAGTGTTCCATGTCATTTCTATTTCCATATATCCCTGTGATGGTTGGTTTCAATGTCAATTTGCCACAAATTAGAATTAGCTATGTAGACAACTTTAAATAATTATTATCCTGATCAATTAACTTAATCATTGTGGGAAAATGCGCAGCAAATGTGGGCAGGAGCATCTGATCTTGTCCCAGATGGAAAAGGACATGGCTGAAAGAAGGTTACCCACCTTTTGTGGCTTAGCATTCCCACTTGGCTGTAAAGGTGTTTATCTTGTTGCTGCTGCTCGTCCCTTTGAGGATATCAGGACCACTTTTCTGGAGTGACATCATTAATGGAGAACAGGTTGTTCTTTAGGTACTTTCCAAGTTTTCAGCGCCATATTGGGACTGCTAGGGCACCCAATTTCCTAGACAGAGACAGTATCGGGTTGGGCTCTCAGCCTCTCCAGTATGAGACAATTGTTATCATTTCAGTGTAATATGATTTAATATGTGTGTATATCATTCATGCTCCCAAGTTTGCTTCTCTAAAGAAGCCTGCCTGACAGCTAAAATTTCTCTGCTATATATGGTAGCATGGACAATTACATAGCCAACAGCAATGGATTCTAATAGAGCCTGGCCAATGGGAAACCAATGGGATAAGGAATAAGACACATGTGATGGAAGAATTTTTATTTTGATTCGTGACTCTTGATTCTCTTAACTTTCACCTGCTCTACTTTATTTGCATTTGTCTGTTGCCTCCCTAATATCACCTATTTATACAGTTTTTCTCTACCCTAAGCCACAAACTGTAAATGATTACATAAATGAGCCTCCAATCTGAAAGTTCTTAGATCTTCAGTAAAGAAAACTCATGATGTTAAATGATGGAAAACAATTGTGGGCTTTAGAAAAGACTGAATCTGAAATTTAATTCAGACCATTTTAAATTGTGTCTCTTGAGTTCCCTGAGAGCTTCCTAATTCTGTCAATGGGCAGTAAATGAGCTAGTGAGTGTAAAACTCCATAATTGCACGGCCAGGAACATCACAGCTACTCAGTAACACCAAGAAAAAAAAATGCATCGTTTTATGTTGGGTAATGCATTCTTCTCAAATGCTAATATACATAGAGAACAACTACAGATCTAATTAAAACAATGCAGTTGCTTCAAGGGACACAAAGTTGGTTCTGTGAGTCCGTATTTGTAGCATAAGTGCAAATATTGTCCACATCATTATTTCTTGACCTTAGGTGAGTAGTCATTTTTGTATTAGCATACTCATGTGTCTTTATTTATTAATGTAAAGATTTAGTAGTGTACAAATTCAGTGTTTCAATCTTTATTTTATCATTACAATAATATCTTCATTTATGCTGTGATCTTCTTATGTTATTAAGTCAATTTATACATTGCTCAATTTTATTAAATGTTTTATGAAATAAGGATGTTTAGTTATTGCAACAAGATAATGGAAGCCACTATTCAGATGAAAAAGAGAAAGCTCAAGGTAGATGGATAACTTCTTCAAGCCTATAGCACCAGGAGATAGAACAATCAAGGGGCACTGGATTTGTCTGACTTTCAAATATTAGAGAAGGGAGAGAAGAGTGTCTAGAGTTGCATTTCTTGGAAGCATTCAGCATCCCTTCCAGAACAGATAATATGTGATGTAGTCAGTCCCATGGCATTACTTGATCAAAAGGACACTTTCTCAGAGAACAACGCTTTGCTGATGCCATCTATTTAGAAGAATTTCGTCTCTTCTTCCCCCTGCTCTCTTTCCCATCATTTGTGTGTGTGTGTGTGTGTGTGTGTGTGTGTGTGTGTCAGTGAGGCTAACTGAGAGTATCATTCATTTTTGTTTGCTTTAATTTTTCTGTTACAAATGATCTCTTCTCCAGAATTATGGCTGGAACTGATGCTGTTCTCTATATCTGTACAGGAATAAGGGAGTCTGTTTGCAGAGTATGGCATACTCCTCCTCTTTCCATGCTCTGTCAGTGGTTTGTTTGGCTATGCCAGCTGGAGCTCAGCACATAGTGTTCATAGAGCATAAATGATCTCTTTTGCAGGCAGGCATTCAGTTTATGTGCCACAGAGCACTCATGCCTTAGTGGCAAAGGTGAAATCATGGGTGGGTTGTAAGTGACTTTCTTTTCTTATAGAAAAAAAAAAAAAAACAAAAAAAACTAAAGTTCTTCAAAAATGTGGTGCTGCAACATACATTGTGATGCCATATCACTCTAAATCAAGTTCCGTTGAAATTCCACTTGATTCTTTTCAAACACATGAAGTATGCTTTTTCCAATCTCTACTGATAGAAGCAAGCGACTTGCCTCTACACAGTAGGCTGATAACTGGGCAAAGAAAGTGTAGTGAAAGTTACATGAAAAGATTAAATATGAGATGATGAGATAAAACTCCCGTATTGCCAATGTCTGCTCCACCTTCTCAGCCACTCAGCATTTTTAGACCTCGGGGTCTTATCTAACTAATGATGAACAGAGTAGAATCAGGAATATTTTAGTGTGGAACTGTTACAATAGATCACATTGTCAATGTTCCAAAGAAACACTACAAGACAGTGATTAAAGTACCCCAAGATCAGAAAGCAATTGACTTATTATTTGTCTATTTTTATTTGATCGTTTGCATATGTGTGTGTATACATGTGTGCTTGTGTATATATGTGCATGTGCGCATATTATATGTGCACCCAGGTATGTCATCTCACACTTACATAATTGCACATGTGGTCATGTGCTACTGATCAAGGGGTCAGAAGACAGTCTGCAGGAACCACTTTGCTCCTCTCAGCATGGTGATCCTGGAGACTGAACCCAGGTCCTAACAGTTGGGAACAGGCATCTTTACATTACCTACTGAGCCATCTCACAAGGGTTTGTTTGTGACTATATATAATATTAATCTCCTGGGTTTTGTTTACTCTAAGTTTAGGGAAGCATTTTATCCAGTACATGTAAGAATTACAGCACTGTCAGTAACTGAGGCTGGTGTGTCCACCTCTCAAGTTACCTGCGCTTTCTCTCTCTCTTTCTCTCTCTCTCTTCACAGCTTTCTTAAGACACGTTGTAAAAACTCACATGTGGTTTAGTTTGTATTTTAATTTAATCTCTTTATTTCTTTTGGGTGGCATAAAAATCTCTCTCTCTCTCTCTCTCTCTCTCTCTCTCTGTGTGTGTGTGTGTGTGTGTGTGTGTGTGTGTGTGTGTGTCTGTTTAGGACAAAAAATAAAAATAAAAACCAACCGTAGGCATCTGTTCTGTTCTTTTAGCATGTGAGTTGTAGAGTATCAAGTAATCAGGTTCAGCAATAAGAACCTGTTAGGGCATCTTTCAGCCTGTGTTTCTCTATCCCCCATGAAAAAGAACATGATTTTCTTATGAAGGGGAAACTCGTAAAAATGTTAGTGTTGGAAGACATTTAGTCGCCCTAATGACGTCATTGACTTCTCCTATGCCTGTCTCTACATTGCAACCAATTGGTTGTCACATTTTATTTATCTTTAATAACTTTAAAAATCTTTTGTACCATTGCATATCAGGGACATTCTAATAGTCAGCCCAACTGATACATGTATGCACACGCTGGCTAGCTATGGATCTTTGAGTTCTACCTTACGTATCATAACATGATACCCTTTTTAAAGACTTTGAGGACAACTTTTGGCCTACAAACTCTATTCTGTATGTTCTCCCCACCTGAAAACATCTGAAGAAATTCCAAAGAGCTAGTCAGCGGGATTGTGCAAAAGACCTCTTTGGCAGCCATGGCCTTGTTTCTGATATTAGCATGTATCCTCAGTAAAAGAAATGCAAACCTTTAAGAAAGTCATTCTCCCATGGATATCCAGCTCCTTGCACAGTGCTGTACAATTCATAAATCCCAATAAATGCTGGCTAAATTGATGAAATTGGCAACTCACTCACTTTATTCTAATTAATTTTTTTTTTCTCTCTAGTTGGAAAGTGGCTTTTCATTGAGCACATTTCAGATAAGAAAACATTAGACAAAGAAAATGTAGCCACAAAATGAACTCAGATCTTGCTTGGTTTGATGAGGACATTTTATTATCTACAGTTTGCTAGCAATTAGATGCAAAAAAAATCTGAGTTTTATAAACACAAGGGGATTAAAGTAGGGCAAGCTCACCAAATACACGTAAGGCTTTACAGTTTCGTAATGTTATTCTGATGAATTGCTTTGGTGATAGTTTTGTTTTTGTGTATGAAGTTTTCAGGGTATATCTTTCCCTCAGAGGAATTTAGTGGGAATGGTATTTGAGTACTTAATAAAAGATCCTGTGGACATATTAATAAATTCTCATTTATCCAGAGTGGATAATCCACTTCAATCATTTTGCCTAAAGATCTTCATGTCAGCCTAGTTCCTGAATATTGGAAGCTCATATATGTTTAGTCACAGCTGTGTATGAAATATTATGTAATTAAATTTTACATTACATCAGGCCAACTGCATAATAAAATGTCATCTGGTTAATTTTGGTTTCCAAATGTGTTTTATAGCTAACTCCACGAAAATACTACATGTGATTCATACCACAAATTGTTATGTAGGCATGTACCAGCATATTTATGGTATTATGCAGAATGCCAAATGACATACTAAATTCAAGTATGGACATGCTAATTTCCCTTGTGTTGACAATATGAAGTTCTAAGTATTATTCTTTAATGAAAACGCATCCAGCTTGCTAAAGTCATGAAATAAGCTTCTTCAAAATTTGCTTGTTTTCTTCTATTTTGCCTAATATTGAGCTCATCGGTTTTTCAAATGTCAATAGACAATGGCAAGAATTTAAAGATTTTAATACATTTCTTTAAGCACATAGCCAAAGTTCATTTTTAATTCTAGTAGGGACATTTGCAAACATTCTGGAAAAATTTCTACATACCAGAGTGAAAATACCTTTGGTAGTCTTTAATGGCAAAGCCGTTAGAAAATTGGTCCAAGAACACAAACAGCATAGGTAAAAGAACATACCGTAGTGTGAATGATATTTTAAGGGAAATATTAGCACAGAAAAGGTGTAATTGTTACAGCTGATTCTTCTCATAATGAAAACCAGGTGCTTGTTCAACCATATGTGGCTCAGTGATAGAACATACCTAACATGTTAAAGGCCCTAGTTTTCAACAACAGAAGGAAAGGAAATAAAAAAGAAAGTCGAATGCTTTCTTGTTTCATTGGAATTTTAAAATGATCTGGAAGAGAATAATGGTTTAATCATGTTTTTATTAGTTTCTAGGCATTGAGTTATTTGTTTTATAATTATTTTCTAATTTTACCTTCACCAATATCATTGTGGTTGCTATTTTTACATTGTTGTGTTATTGTTTTCTTTTTTATTTATTGCTTGTTTCTGCCATTAAAAATGAATTCACAACATGATGTCACAACATTATGACATAGGTTTGTAGCTAATAGGCGTGTATAAAGATAATGTATAAATACAAATTAAATGAAAAATGTCTCAAGGTATCTGAATTAAATATATGTTATTTAGGTGAAAGCTATTGTCTCATTTATTTATTTAACAAACATTAACATTACTTTCTTGAATATACAGAAAGCAGTAGCCTTGTGGGCAATAACAGACAATTCTGTGGGAGATCCTTGCATACTCTTTAGTTCTCTAGCGTAAAGGAAGAACAATGAGTGGGTGTGAAATATCATATGCATGTCTCTCCAGTGGCTCAAATTCATCCAGTACGGTGGTTCAATTGTCCAAACTACTTAATTTCAGATAAAGCATTACTTTTAAATCATAACACGTGGGATAAAATGTCTATTATATACATTGATAAACCTAAGGTGTGGTCTATAAATTGTAAGGTTTCCATATTAATGAAAGCAGGGACATCTAACCTTGTCTTAAAATAGTAGTCCTAGAAAGGATACCAATAATACAATCACAAGTGACCAATGTGAATTTCAGAAAACCTAAAATGACTCAACCTGAGATGCAAGCTGTAAATGTAAACACACATACACACCGAGAGAACGGGGTCAAAGACTCAGAGTCACAGAACGGTTCTACTAATAGCTATGTTAATGTTTTCATTGTCTATAAAACAATCAGTGTCCTTTTTAAGCTTAGAACTTGATAATTTTGCAAAATTCCTTTAAGGATTATACTTACTCACTACCAATTATTATGTGGGTTTTGATATTGTTGTTGTTGTTCACCTAGTAAGCATTGTTTCAGCAAATAATAATAACAATAATAATAATGTTCCTAGCATAATTTTAGTCCTCATGGTTGCCAAAAGAAAAGATACACATCTATTTTCTAAAGATAGCACATCTTAAATTTTTTGGAGTGTGTTAAGACAATTTAAAAAAGTAAACATTCACAATGGAAATGTTAGTGCACAACTATATTCCTATCACTGGGGAGGCTGGAGTTCAGACTTAATTCTTCAAATGCCAGGCTTCACATTAATTTAGAGGTTACTCAAATAAAATTGAAGGAATATTCCAGAGAAATATGCTTTCAGTGTTCAAGTTTGGGCTTTGAGAAACACAAATTCATCCATAGGCGAAAAGATATCTTTAATAGTCCAATTAAAGCCATTGAATTGGTATATGGTAGCGATTTACATTACATTGTTATTTTTAATGAAGTCATTACCTACTGAGCATCACCATGCAAATTGTTTGATAATCTGAAACAGTAATTGTCTTATATTTTTATTTGAACAGTGTTTTTTTTTTTTAAATCAAGCAACTGTAAAAATAGGATAATTTGAAATTTTCACTAGTAGATGAGAAGGCACATGAAGTATCTCCTGACTATATGGCCTCATTTGTGATGCCCAATGAATATGGATTAACAATTAACCACAGAGACACTCCAAGCTGAGACAAATTACAGGAATAAATTTGCAAAGGACAGTGCGGTGCACAGTCAGTATTGATCAGCTTGCAGAAAAGTACCTGGAAGATATTTTCAAATTGATATGGAGAGAGAATTCTTAAACTAATACTTTGTCCAATTATACAATGAACTATCATTAGACCTTTTGGGAAATTGCTAAGGAAGCAATTAGTTCTAGGACAGTTTCCAGAAGAGTCATATTTATTTGGAAATTTGAAGTAAATAAGATCCATATTCACAATCTCACTGGTTAAACATTTTATTAATAGTTCAATAAGCACCCTTTTTTGCATGGATTTTAATTTAATAGATGAGGATGGGGCTGTAGAGAGTGCTCAGTGGTTAAGAGCCCTGGATGCTCTTTTAGAAGAGCTGGCTGCAAGTCCCAGGGCCCACGTGGTCCCTCACAACTTCCTGTAACTCTAGTTCCTGGGGATCCGACATGCTCACACAGACATACATGCAAACAACATACCAATGCACATAAAATAAAAATAAGCATTGAAATTTTTTTAAAAAATTTAGTAGATGAGAACATTTACATGTATGCCAATTTCAAAGTCAAGAATAGGAGACATTTTTTGCTGTTGTTCTCCAATTTCCCCCTAGATTGTGGGTGTCCAGGAACTTTTCCGTATCATGTGCCAACTGGAGAAATAAATTTGGAGTGAATCTGAATGCATGAGAGCCAAAGAGACCACTGTTTGTTGACAGAAAATGACGTGCCTTATCCTAGCTCATAAAGATAGCAAACTCATTCCTCCATTATCTTTTTTATTGCGATACTCAGATCTTCGAAGGATTACATGACATCTGCTCACATTGTTCTATGGACATTTTCACTGTGAATTAAAATGCTAATGTCTTCCAGGAGTCTACCAAATTTTGCTAGCATTATCATTATTATCGAGTAATAATGTCTTACTATTTAGATATTCCCTAGCTTACACACTGTGACTCATAAGCTGACTAACATAAAAAGCTTGTATTATTTTTATTGGTATTATAGTAACACATTGTTTAGAATCTAATTAGAATCATATTTAAACAAATTTACTGGACCATGACACTGATGACTTTAAGTAATAATTTCAATATTTAGACATAAATTAATAATCAAATCATTTATCAAATCAAGATTTTGTATAACTCAGGAATTTTCCAACTAAACTTTGACATAATTATCATTCCTTCTCAATATTCTGTATATATATATATACTTTTGAATTTTAAAGTAACATTAAAATTTGTTTTCTGAATCATTGAAAGTACTCTTTCTCCATCATCAAATTTCAAACCTACAAGAATCTCCCTCTTGTCTTACACATCTTACACTGATTTCACTGTATTGCTCTATTCTTAGGCCTTTCAAAATAAACTTATTGCAATGGTTTTGTTTACCAATCTTCATCAAAGTTGTATTCTGTTTAGTAACACTACATCGATTACTTATCGTTAGTGGATTACAGATCATTGGATATACTATGCTCCAGCATTCTTTATTCTTAGGCAACTGCATTAGGAGGTCAGGAATGATCATTGTTTTACTAATTATCATGTATCAATTAATTCCAACAGTATTTAGCATATATTAAGCTTTAACAAACACTTCTTGATTTAATGAGTAAGAGAACCAATAAATCATTGTCTCATGTATTTAGCAAATACATTGTTTGAAAGATATCTGAGGACTGGTATGGATCCAGTTCAAGACGTGCACAATTACATGTCAGAGACAGAAGTGTGAAAATGAGAATGCATCATCTATCAACCGTATTTTCTCCCTTACCCAGAGACAGAGATAGATTATAAAATTTTGTGTGTGATTTTCGAAATATAAATTATCATTTAATACTTTTCTCTCTAGTCTTGTTTGTAAAGTGTTCAGAGTGCTTGGAAACAAAGAAAGCACTCATTGTATTTGTTTTTATAATTTCTTCCTATGAATGTATGTTACATATTCTGTGCTCAGACAAATTTAGATTAATTATTGCTAAAATAAAGCTGCCATTCATAAATGATGCCAAAGTTATATCATCCTCCATTGCTGACAGTTGTTTATTCTCTATGTGTATCATCCTTCCAGGAAATCAGACCCGTGCAATATTTGGGTAAAACTGCTCAGTGCAATTAAAATAGCTGCAAGGGTTTTTCTGAGAACTCGTAAGAAAAAAAAAAAACAAACAACAACAACAACAAGAGAAACATGTTTTACAAATCATGAAGGGCCTTTTGGCTGAATACAGGGAGTCCTTCATTTAAACAGGAATGAAGAAGGAAAACTGTGAGCACCATAGTGTCATGATGTCTAATGACTTGCACTATTGGTGCAAGAATACTAGATTTGAAGAAATCTCAGAAAGAATTATTTTCAAAAATTTATCTTCTAAAATACTGAGAATAATAAACGACTCAAGGTTTTTGCATGAAAATACAGATATGGGGCTTATATATAATAAATATTTACTGAATGAATATATCCCTGTGACCACTTTAACCAAAGCAGTATAGTATTTGGCAACCAAACATATATTCATCCTCTCAACTACTCTTTGTAGATACTAATTTGAACATTCTATTGGAAAGCAAGTTTGAGCAATGAATTTGACACTCTACTATCTCTTATTAGTAACTTCTTATTTCATACTTGTATGCAACTTACATTTGGTAATAATTCATATTATAAAATACCATGTCTTAAAAATGTGATCAATGCAGACCACTCCAGCCAGGGAAACAGATAGGCTCACTGCAGATTTTCACCTCTTTCTTTGCTCCTCCAAATCCAATCCTCCAGTCTGAAACCCCATTCTGGAACAGTCTGCTGCATCCATACTAGACTCCTCCCTTGGTCCCTCTCAATGGAGCACATAGACCTTCTTCTACAACCTTTCTGCACTCCAGACACCAACTCCAACAGACATTCCATGGGAACCTGCCAGCTATGTTGGCCAAGGAAAGAGATCTTCACGTAAATCTTCACCTATTCCTCCTCTCCAAGTCCAGTCCACCAGGCTTATTCCACCTCTGTATCAGACCATCTGCTGCATCCTTATTTCCTCTTTGCCCCTCCCATCTCTAGCTGATCACACAGATCTTCCCCTCCAAAATTCCTGCCTGGCATTAATCTCTCTACCCCAGTCTGTAACTCCAGCAGGTATTTTAAAGGAACTATCCAAGCCTGTCAGATAAGCAAGTAAACTAAAGAAGTATGTAGGGAGCTATTAGGGAAATGCAAATCAAAACAACCCTGAGATTTCACTTTATACCCTTCAGAATGGCCAAGATGAGAAACTTAAGTGACAACACATGTTGGAGAGGCTGTGGAGAAAGGGGAACCCTCCTCCACTGCTGGTGGGAATGTAAACTGGTACAACCACTTTGGAAGTCAATCTGGCACTTTCTCAGACAATTAGGAATAACGCTTCCTCAAGACCCAGCTATACCACTGCTAGGTATATACCCAAAATTTGCTCAAGTACACAACAGGGATATTTGCTCAACCATGTTTATAGCAGCTTTATTTGTAATAGCCAGAATCTGGAAACAACCCAGATGTCCATCAACGGAGGAATGGATACAGAAATTGTGGTATTTTTACACAATGGAATACTACTCAGCAATCAAAAAGAAGGAAATCATGAAATTTACAGGCAAATGGTGGGATCTAAAAAGGATCATTCTGAGTGAAATATCCCAGAAGGAGAAAGATAAACATGGTATATACTCACTTATATAGACCTGTAAGATATGATAAACATAATGAAATCTATACACCTAAAATTGATAATCAAGAGAGCAAACACGGGGTAAGATGATCACTCCTCATTTAAAAAACAGATGGGATGTACATTGATGTATGACAGTAGTCTACTGCAGAAGGCATCTGAAAGACTCTACCTAGCAGTGTTTCAAAGCAGACACTAAGACTCATAACCAAACCTTCGGTAGAGTACAGGGAATCATATGAAAGAAGGGGAGTTAGTAAGATGGGGAAAGCATAGGAGCTACACAAGGACCAAATATATTGGGGCACAGGGTCTTTTCTGAGACTGACATTCAACCAATGACCATGTATCGATATAACCTAGAACCTCTGCTCTGATGTAGCCCGTGGTAGCTCAGTAACCAATTGGTTTCCCATAGTAAGGGGAATAAGGACTATTTCTGACATGAACTCAATGGCAGGCTCTTTGACCTTCCCACCCACCAAGGGAGGAGCAGTCCTGTTAGGCCACAGAGGAGGACATTGCAGACCTGATAAAACAGGGTCAAATGAATGGGGAGGAGGTTCCCCCCTATCAGTGGACTTGGAGGGGGGCAGGGTAGAGATGAGGGAGGGTGGGATTGGGAGGGAATGAAGGAGCAGGACACAGCTGGGATACAGAGTTAATAAAATGTAACTAATAAGAAAAAGTAAAAATTTAAAAAAAAAAAGAAAAAAAGATGTATGTTGGGAAGCTTCAGATCTTCACCCTCCCTCCACTACTTTAGAGTACATCCTTTAGTCCCACCACCAGCTTTTTAGTAGACTCTCTGCCGTGGCCTCTCTTCAGTTGCTACTAGCATTCTTAGAAGACTAAGAAGATCCTGGTCAAACAGCCTGCTCTCCTCCTTCCTGTGGACCTCAGGAGCCCCACCCATCAAGCCTATGCATGCCCATTCCTAAGTGTCAGCTCTCAACACTTAGAAATATTTTTACCTGAAGCCCAATGGGCAGACCAATCAACACACACTCTGCTACTAACCAAAGAAGCCAACAGAGATCAAGGAATAAAACACTTCTCCAACAAAGACAAGGCCTATAATTACAACCATCCAAAACCCAGATGCCTAAATACCAGCATAAAAATCCAATCAATAACATCTAGAAAAATATGTCTCAGGAACTCTTTCACACTAGGCTCTGAGCATTGCAACAGCTAAAATACAAGACAAACACATTAAGTAACCTACATGAGTCTGATGAATGGCCTTAAAGAGGAAACTAAGAAATCCCTTAATGAAATAAAACAAAATACAAAAAAAAAAAAACCCACAAAGGAATGAAATGAATAAAGTAATTTAAGACTTGAAATTAGAAATAGAATCAATAAACAAAACTCAAACCGAGCAAAATTTGAAAATGAAAAACTTAGGAAGTGGAACAGGAACCTCAGAAACAAGCCCCATGAAGAGAATACAAAAGATGAAAGAGAAAAAGTCAAGCATTGAAGATACAATACAGGAAATGAATGTATCAGTCAAAAAAAAAAAGATAAATCTAAAAAACAAAACAAAACAAAACCTCTTTTTTATACAACACACCCAGAAATTTTGGAATATTATGAAAAGATAATTTAAGAATAATAGGAATAGAGGAAGAAGTTGAAACCTAGGTCATAAGCCCAGAAAGTATTTTCAATGAAATCATATGAGAATATTTTATTTACCTAACCAAGAAGATGACTATCAAGGTACAAGAAGCACAGAGAACACCAAGAGACTAGACTAGAAAGGAAACTTCCTTGGTACAAGATAATAAAAACAGAAATAGAAAAAAAAATATTGAAAGTTGCAAGGAAAAAAGGCTGAGTAACATATGAAAACAGACCTATTATAATGACACCTGACTTCTCAATGGAAACTCTACAAGCCAGAAGAGCCTGCACAGAGGCTCTACAGACTCTAGGAGACCACAGATACCTAGCCAGGCTACTATCAACTTCCAATAAAAAGACTGGGGGAAAATAAGGCATTCTATGTTAAAATCAAAGTTAAGCAATATCTACCTAAAATTACAATCCTATAGAAGGTAATAAAAAGAAAATTCAACTTGAAATGCTCCCCAAACCCATGAAACACAAGAAATAAATATTCCCAGAACAGCAAATCAAGAGGGGAAACACACACAAGTGCACTCTCAAAAGCGCATGCACACTCACACACACCCACCCCCACACACTCACACCCCCCACCCCACCAACACACACACACTTCACCCCCAATAACAACAGCAAATTATCAGGAATTGTCAAACACTGCTCTTTGATATCTCAACATCAATGCTGTCAGTTCTGAAATAAACAGAAACACACTAACAGGATGGATGCAAAAACAGGATCTATATTTTTACTTCATCCAAGAATCACAACTTAACATCAGGGATAAATGTCAACTTTTGGCATAAGAATGGAAAAGGGTATTCTACATAAATGGACCCGAAAGAATACTGGTGTAGCCATTTTGATATTTGACATAATATACTTCAAACCATTCCTTATCAGTAGAGCTAGAGGGCAATAAATATTCATAAAAGGGAAAAAACTGACTATGAGGATGTTGCCCTTCTTAGCATCAAGACCTGCCCGGAACACAAGGGCCTCCAACTTTGTAAAAGAAATACTACGATAGCTGAAATCATGTATTGACCCTCACGTACTGATATTGAGAGATGCCAATACACCACTCTTACAAATAGCAGGGCATTCTGACAAGACCCAAACTGAGAATTGTAGGTGCTAACTGAAGTTGTAAGCCAAATGACGTAAAAGATATTGACAGAACATTTATCCAATAAACAACAACAATGACAAAACATATACCTTTTGATCAGCACCTTATAAAAAATTCTCCAAAATTGACTACATAGGCATAAAACAAGTCTCAACTGATTTAAACCATAGTATAATAAAAAGAAAAATGACATAAAGCCTGCAAACCCAGGGAAACTGAAAAACTCAATACTGAATGAAAAACGGGTCAAGTCAGAATTATGGTTGAAACTAATGCAATTAAAATTTATGCACACCGTACCTAAACATAAAGGGCGCAATGAAGGCAGTTCTAAGGGGCAAGTTCACAGCATTAAGAGCATACATTTAAAATTTGGAGATATCTAATACTTGTAACTTAACTGCACAACTGAGAGTTCAAGAAAAAAAAAAGATGAGTTCACACTGAAAAGGAGTAGACAACAGGAAGTAATCAAACTCAGGAACAAACTAAAATAGAAGCAACAGCAAAAACAGTACAAAAAAGTCAATGAATCAAATACTTGGTTCTTTGAAAAATCACTAATGTTAACAAACCTTTATCCACACTACCTAAAATGGGTGGAGAGATTATCAAAATTACAAAGCTAAAAATAAAAAAGAATGATATAACAATATATACCAAGAAAATCCAGAGAATCAAAAAGGCATAGTTTAAAAACATGTACCCCAGTAAACTGGAAAATATGAAAGGAATGAATAATTTTCTCTACGAATGACACTTAGCAAAGTTAAATCAAGATCTTATAAGTACTTTAAATTTACCTGTTACACCTAGTGAAATAAAAATGAATACAGCATATATTCATTTATAAAACTTTACAATCCAGTCCTAATAAATATATATAAATATATATAATATATAAATTTATATATATAAATTTATACATATATTTATATATAAATTAACATATATTTATATATAAATATATTTATATATAAAAATACATATAATATATAAATTAATATATATACAAATATATAATTTTTTATATATTTATATATAAATTTTATATATATAAATATTATATGCATTATGACATATATTATATATAAATATATAATATAATATATGATATAATATATTATATATATAAATTTATATAAATATATATATAAATATGTATAAATACATGTAAAGTAAATATATAAATTTACTTTGCAATAAACCTTTTTGTCTAAGGGAGCTTTACATATGGTTATGAGTGAGTGTTGTGATTAAATAAACCACTGGATATATTACTGGAAAAAAAAAATAGTAACTAGATTTCCCCCAAAGACAATAACAAAAAAGCTGTAAGCCATATGATTTTACTGGAGAATTCTGTAAGACTTTAAAAAATGAGCTAATGCCAATATTCCTCAAATTATTTGACAAGATAGAAACAGATTGTACATTTTCCAGTTTGTTTTATGAGCCACCATTACCCTGATGCATAAAGCACATATCAATACTTTCATCAAAGTTGTTGCATATAAAATTAACTCAAAAAAGTCATTTGCCGTCCTACATACAATTGATAAACAAACTGAGGGGAAAAATCAGGTAAACAACATACCTTTTACACTTCAAATAATTTAAAATATCTTGGAGTAACTCTAACCAAGCAAGTGAAGACTTGTAGCCAGTTTTCTCTGGGTATTGGCTGTTAACTCAATGATAACCAATCTTCAATCTCTGAAACCAAAGAATTCTGGACTAGTAGGAAATAGCAAAGGTGGTTATGAAATAATAGGGATAGCAAGAAAAGGAGGATCAAGAGGACATTAAGAGGGAATGAAGTGGGAATAGATGAGAGATAGTTAAAATTAAGGACCATTTGAAAGGTAGTATGGTAGCCTAATATAGTAGAAGCTTCCTAAAATATATACACATAGGAAGGTGGTAATGGGGAGACAAAGCATCAACTGACCATCTTTTCTCAAGAAACGAAACTTCCAGTACTGACCTTGTGTTACGTTTTATTGAGTTGTTGGTCAAAGTGGTATGATGAAATCCAAAATCAATTTAGTCTATTGCATAAACTAAATTTTGCTCTCCATAAACTGATGGTAAGGCCCCATTGCAGGGAATTTTATGAAAACAAGAGGGAGATAGAGAGATCAATGATTTATACTATTGATGAAATTGTATTGTTCAATTAACAGATGTCTACAGGTGCTATCATTTTGGTAGTTCTCTTTCTTTATGTCTCAGTGACTTCTGCTAAGGATACAGTTTTTCAGTTTTCAACCTGGACAGATTCTTTTACTCTCTCAAGTTGGCCCAGCTCATATCCTGGCAGTAGGTTATGTCCTAGATAAGAGCATCTCAGAAGTTCATTGTTTGTATGGGAAGCAAACACAAAACCCTTGATTATTAATCACCCTGTTTATGGGAAAAAGTTAGAGAAGTAATCCACGGGTCTTTAAATTTAGAGTCTCTGGGCTCTGTAGTGGTGAGTAGAAAATAGGTAGGTCCATAGGTTGATTTATGCATTGCCCTCAAGATCATGACTATTAAACCAAGTTCCTACATTGTGCTACTGAGTTTTAATTTTCAGTTATTTAGATCTGTCTTGAGCCAAAGACTACTGAAGATGGAATTATCACTCCATACACATTTCCGCCCCTGAGCTAACCCTTATTCTGTATATAACCTTATGCTTCTATGTTGTCTGGTCTCCCCACTCACCACACTTGCCTTACTGGCCAGGCTGTCTCCTTGGGACCTAGACACACTAACTGAGGCTCCCAGACTTGTGGTTTTCCTGTTCTTAGGTCCCAAAAGTAGCTCAGTATTTTGTGTTATTCTCTTCTGTGCTCTAATATGCGAGGTGACGTGTAAGTACAGAAGGGAAAAGTCAATTTGGGTGTCTTTCCCTATTTTTCTCCACTTATTTTCTTTCTTTTTTGAGACAAAGTTTGTTGTTATTGTTTTGTTTTGTTTTGTTTTTCACTGAATCTGGGTATTGCAAATTCAGCTATACTGACTAGCCTATTACCCACTGGGAACTGCTAGTTTCTGTACTCTCAATGCTTAGTTTACTGGGATAATCCACCATGCTTGCTTTTCTGTGGGTTCTATCTGAATTCAGGTGTTCATGTGTACATAAAAATCATCTTACCTACTAGCCAACTCCTCAAATCCAGGCACAGCTCAGTTCCTAACAATAGATTTTTCTTTCAAGATGATACTCAGGAACTATCCTCCAAGCAGCAAAGAGTGACAAAATAGAATTTTTCTAGATGTTCCATGAAAAAAGTTACTGTTTAAAAAATTGTGCAACTGGATTTGAAGTTTATGAGGATTGTCAACTTATCCTGAAGATGGGAGTAGCTGTCCTGCCCACTTACTTGGTTTTGGAAACAAAGTGGACTTAGTTTCCTTTCCTCATCGTAGGAAGGTGGATAGTAGAAGCTGTGTTCTCTGTAAAAAGGTAATTCTTATCAGTATCTCAAATATCTTTTTCTTTATAAATTTCAAGCATCTCTTCCTTTCATTTGTGGGTTTCTGAATCTTGTCTTTTTAAAAGAGTCTATTTTTGCTTATTCTGATTCTATCATATTATCTGTAAGTTCTCTAGATATGAATAATGAATTAGAATTACTATAAAATAATGATTGAGAAATATAAGAATTCATTTTCTGGGTGTTATAGGAACAAAAAAATAATAATCAAGATAGAAAATTCAGAGTAATCACTGACTTATTTATTAGCTGCACACCAGAAAAATTCAGAACATAAAAAGCTTTAAAAGTTTAAAATAATCAACAGATAGAGATGATCAAACTGACTGTATGCCTCTTGTAATATTCAGGACATGTTCCACGCTGTCTTCCTCAGCACTTAAATTCCCATACACAGTTACTGTCAACTCTTGTCATTTCTCCTACAATCAATCCCCCAAGCACCACTAAACTGATAAAGATGTTAATCTCTTTTGCACCCAGTTGGCTGATAAATTGATTGAATCAAAAGAGACAAGGCCATAAAAACAAAGCCTGGTTTTCACTCTTGTCTCCAGAAGCAGATCTAAAGATAACACAACTCACAAATATTTTGAGAGTTTTAACTATGTCAAAACCCATCCCAGCTTCCATTAAATCAAATGTGATGACATCTAATATCTGTTTAATATCATATTTTGTGATTCATGACAATATTCATATTTGCTTTCTATTTTTTTGTTGTTGTTATTTCATCCTCCTCTTAATTAAGACCCACCATGCAGGAAAGATATTAAAGGCTAGGCTCACAACCTTTAAAGACAAAAATTAATACCCACGAAAAAACAAACAATTTTAAAGACTTTGAAATTTAACAGAAAAAAAATTTATTGCAAATAGTCATTTGTAGCAACAATATAAATCTATATTGAATTCATTCCTAGTGTATTTATTGACTAGAAATATTTTCAGTTCCATGGCAGGCAATATTCACAATTGATATTAAACTCTAAAGGTTAAGTAAAGTCCCGACAACTGTGACTTTCATAAACGAAAAAAGAATAATAGTTCTAAGCTCAACACGTACTAGCAAAGGTTGTTCAAAATATCCCATTACCCTGAGATGCAGATGTTTAAAATGAAGTAGCCTTTCTCATTTATGAAGCTATATTGACTAATATGTCTGATTCATTTTAACTTATTTTATTTGCTAAAATCACACACACACACAAGCATATGCATGCGAGCACGCATATATATATATATATTTTCCCATTCCTCCTTCCACACCATCGCAGGTACCCTTTTTTTGTCTTTCAAATTCATGGCCTCAGTTTACATTGTTTAATGTTACACACACATACACATATATACACACTTTATATATTTATAATATATTATATGATGATATATATGATATGTGATATTTGATATATATGTATATGTACTCCTAAATACATAAAAAAAACCGTTTCAAGTCAACCTCTTCTGCCCTGTGAAAGGCAGGCTGAGGCCATGATGGAATGTGTGATGGAGAGATGAGAAAGATGGTAGAGAAGAGCTGTACATGCGATGTGGGTAGAGACCTGTTGGCTGTGACAGGTGTGAGAGAGGCCTATGGTCTAGAATGGAATATGTCATTGCTGAATTGTGTTGATGGTCTGGTGTGCAGCAGCCTAGAGTTTATGCAGAGTACAAGTCAGCCCCTGCACACACTGCCCAGACATGGGAACACCCTGCATCTGCTTAGCCATAGAGGCCTGAGATGACCTCCATGGAGGTCATCATCTGTGGTTGCTGATGCCACCAGAGGCCATTTTGGTGTCTGTTGTCCATACTGTTGTCCCAGACTCTGATGAAGACTGAGATCCAAGTAGACAGATGTGGTTTGTGCTGCTGAGTGAAGCCTCAGTGATGTTCTCAGACTTTACTGTCTATGGGGCCATGTTGATGTGAATGAACTATGTTGAGACCCACGCATAATGTGTGTTGCTGTTGAGGGTCATGAGTGGATCAGTTGTTCCAATGCAGAGTGGAAACCATGTATTGATATCTGTAGCCAGGTTTACCACTAAAGGTGATATGGATGTCCGTGATTTGTGCTGCCTCAAGAAACCATGTGGAAGCTGGTGAGCCAATCTCTTATGACTGTAAACAACAAAGAAGCTACTTTGGCAGTGATATCGAAGACTGTAGATGCACAGTTAAGAAACATGAAATAAAATGCTTGAGTGACAATCCCTGTCCCCTATGCCACCAAAGTAACTGCCTAAAGAGGAAGCCATCAAAGAACTACTCGAAAGTGTAGTACGAAGCAGAAGCATAGCTCTTCACAATTGAAGGCTTCTGGTGCGGATACAGAACAAGAAGGATTCAATTTTATTAAAGGGGCAAGTCACTGAGAGTTTCGCAAGCCCAAGTGAAGTGGAAGTTTCTGGTTTCTTTGAAGACTCAGTTGATTACTGTGATGTTTTGCTAGATGCAGTCTTATGAGAGGGCAAGCAATGTGAGCTGTCTTGTGCAAGGGGTGTGATGTTAGTCAGCTCAAAACATCTGTGGGTGGATTCTGAGAAGATAAATAATGACCAATGGACAGTGAGAAAACACATTTTGGATTGACATCTCTGTACTGTTCTTCATTTTTTGACACTTCAATTCCCAGAGAAGTGTTCCAGAGAACTTCCCCAGGCATTCCAAATGAATGTTGTGACTTTCCTTGAATTGTCCAGATTTTCTGAATTGTGGGAATTCCTGTAGCTGTTTGGTGTTGGCATTTAGATTGGACTACTAGTATCTGGACAATAAAGAGTGGACTCACTCCAAGGAACTACATCTAAAAAGGTTTATAACCTGTCTTTTTGTAATAATCTTTCTCCCCTACTTCTGGCCAGTGGATTGGAAGGGAGGTAGAAGCATTTGAGAACCCTAAGTAAGTAGGTTTATTGAAAAATCCGGCTTGTGATTTTGTTTTGTTTTATTTTGTTTGAGGGAGGATCACAGGGGAAATGAAAGGACTGAGAAGTGTGTGTTATCAGGGTGCATGATATGAAATCAATAAAAGTGTTATATTGAAAGAACTTTCAAATTAATGAATGAGTGAAAGGGAAAATTAGTGAACGAAATGAAAATAAGGAATGGAGAATCAAAGCTGTGTAAATACAGCCCTTATCCATAATTTTTATTTCTACATCATTTTCAGTCATAGGCTTTAATATTTTTTTCCCAGAAAAATCTTTGTTCTCTAAATAGATTTGAATTCTGTGCTATGATTTCATTTTTTACATGCTTTAAAAATCAACTTTATAAGATGCCCCTTGAAATTCTATTCAAGCAAGTGGGAGTCTCTCAATATACACAATGTTGTGAAAGTTACTGACTCTCTAAAGCGACTAATAATGTGCATTAAGGTCAGCTTTTAAAATATATATTAACCCTAATGCTAACCAAAGCACCATGATCCATGCTAACCCTAACTAAGCTTAGTACCCAAAATGCCATCATCCTAAATCACCTATTTTTCATTATTTTATAATATCTAGTTGATTAA
This sequence comes from Rhombomys opimus, assembly GCA_010120015.1. Classification (NCBI taxonomy): domain Eukaryota; kingdom Metazoa; phylum Chordata; class Mammalia; order Rodentia; family Muridae; genus Rhombomys; species Rhombomys opimus. The sequence goes on along the minus strand of REGO01000364.1, from coordinate 1,351,875 downwards.
AAAAAAAAAAAAGTTTTCCAGACTCACTTGAAGCTTCTGCTAAGTAACTCAAGAGGAACAAATTAAACTGTTGGACATGATCACAATCTGCTCAGAGTTGATTATGCAAAACTGGTGCCGTATGGCGTTGCTCACATCTTCAGGCAAAGTGCTTTGCTTTGGTACTCAAGACTCAGGAGGTGCTGAGACTCCAGAAAGGGAACTCTACAATTGCTTAAAAGTTCAGCTCAAATTCTGTCAAGATAGGGCAGAGACTTTTTGGAGCATACAAAATGTGAAAAGACAGTCAAGAGTCTTCAATAAATACTCATGTTACAAAGCTGTCATTGAAATGGCTGACAAGCATTTGACAATTACTTTTTCTGAAGATGGTCAGGAATAATATACATACAATATATTATCTAGTTTAAGTTGTTTATAGCTATGGTTTATTTATCACTGTTTGTAAATTATTGTGGATATCTAAAAATGGCAAAGTGGAGAAAACTTTATATATTGAATATTTTTGCAAAATCATATAAATAATAAATAAAGATCAGTCTGAAAAAAAATAAATTATTTTTAATAACTTTTATTATTTTAAATTCTATGGTCTTGTTTGGAAGATGTCTGAGTTATACCATGCTTGTTAATGGGATTGACTGTTAAGATATTTTAGAGTTGAAAAACTTATCCTGTCTTTTGAGAATATTGGCTTGAGTATTTATTTAAAATAATGTGTTAACAAATACAGTCTGTGGATTATATATACTTTTAATCGGAGGTTTTGCATAGTCTATGATAGCAATGCTTTGTTCTGTGAATATGTTTCTAAGCAAGGACAAGAAACTATTAACTGTGCCGATCAGAAACTGGTACTATAACATATCACTGACAGTTGAAATATATTTCAACCAAAAATATTCTATTTAAACTCATCAAAACAGAAATAATAATTTTATTCATCACTAAAGAAGATGAAGTCTTTTAAATACAACTTTTCTCTTAATATAGAGTTGTGGGTTATTAATATTTACTATTGATATATTTTTTAGTTAAGCAGCAGTTATTCTTAAACCAGCTGTATACCCAAATCACCACACAGACACAGGTTCCAAGACCTCTCCTGCGGATTATCTCTCCTCCATTCTCTTCCTCTCCTGAAACAGGATGTGGCATCCTATCCTTTCCGTTGGAGAGCATTAGGGCTGGTTGTATAACTGACAATATAGGGAACAAATGGTGGCATGTTTACACAAACTTGAGACAGGTGATGCTTAAAAAAAAAGCATTACAATGCAATGTCCTGATTGAAACCAGATAGTGGGGTAGAGAAATCAACTTTTGAATGGAAAAAGGTAAATTGTATCCATTCCAAAAGAACATTATACCAAAATATTAGGAAAGGAAGGAAGGTGAGTCAGGCACTGGGGGACTGACATGAAGAGTTAGGAGAAGCAGAGTACATGCCGGCCTAGCTCACGTGGTCTCTTCATGCTTGTCAGTTCTTGTAGTGCTATGAGTTTACAGTCAGTACCAGTGGTAATGATAGAACACTGTATTTGCATCACCACAGGAGCACTCAAAAGTATTCTAGCTCAGCCTCACTGACACTGTCTCAGCAGAAGTTTTAGAATGTCCCTTGATTATCAAAGGATTGAAGATAAGATGTTTGCTTTCTAAAGGCAAAGGTAAGAAAAGGTCATAGATAATTTCCAGCTGGTCCCAGTGAATGAATAAGAAAGTGTAGTTTTCCATTAATGTTGGAGCATTATTTTCTTAATTCTATAGATATAAGATAAAAACTTTCATATAAAATTTATACACAATAATATACGTATCCATACGTACATATATAATTTGCTATATGCATGACAGTGTTTCAGAGTTAGAGGCTACCACAAGGCCCTAATATAGGGAGGCAAACACAAACTAAAATCAAAACCACCTAGAGATTTTGTTGTAGTGTAGTTCCAGGTTTCATCTATCTTTAGATGTCTAATATCCTCCACTTTACAGGGCCTGTGTCTACTTAATGGTGGTGTTACTTATATACCAACTTAGATATAAGAGGAAAAGCCTTAAAAAGAGATTTACTTAAAAAAAAGAGATTTACTTCATGTTGATGGGTATGTAGTTGAGCTTAAAATTTTATATAATGTTGCCTAAAATTAATTCTGAAATTATAATATCAAAAATTATTGGGATTGTTATTGTATTTGTTCATTTCCCCAAATATTGTCTGAGATAAATTGCTGATGAGAGGTGGAAAATTTAGGCACATTTTTTCTCAGACAAACATTGTGGTAGTTCTTGGATAAAGACCCTGTGTGTCTGATACTCCATCCCATTTTTTTAGCTGATGTGGTAGTGTCCAATTTTACCTGCAGTATAATTTATGCTCATAAACATAAGTCTGCAAGGAAACTAATGTTTAGTGGCAGAAAAAATTAAGAGGAATTTCTTGGATGGAAGTTTTCCTACTTTCCTCTCAACTACAGAATGAGAAATAGCTATTCTGTTTGCACAGCTTCTAAACTGCTTCACAAGAGAATTCATGATTATTGCTTTGTTTACCATATGATACCAGTAGAACTATTAGACTGCAGAAGATGTCTACAGCCAAATTGATTACTGCTCATAATATTCGCCTAGGTACACATTAAGAACACCATCTACAGTGGTAACTCCTTCCTATTCATTTTAAACCCATGCAAGTAAAATTTTACATGAAAACCTCTTACTCTTGTGCTTGATATATATGAGGCCTTTAATTGCTAGCTCCTTTTCCTGATAAATAGATTCTGCCGAGAAAGTAGGGAGAGAGTAAACAGTTCTCTTCCTAATTGAATTAAGCTTATCCTTTCAAAATCTGTTGAACTAGGATAAATCAAGATTTCAAATATATGCGTTAATTTATATGACCTCTGCCTTTTAAGCAGAAGCTGTGAGCTCTTAGGCAGGAACTGAAATCCAGGCCTCCAACCCTTTGCTCCCTAGTTAGTCAATTCCTACATCTTATTGATAATAAAAGTGTCTTTGTTTGCTTGCTTTGCATTATATCCAGACAAGCACAACTCTTGTCCTTCACAAATATTTCTGGTCTCCTTTAGTATTTAAGAAAAAGAAATTAAGAGAAAGTGTGTTTTCAGGTGAAAGAGCTGTTTATCTATGCTTTCTGCATATGTTTCTGTTAAGATCAGAGGATGGATATCAGAAGAAGGAGAAAACAGGGAACAGGACAGTAGTCTGTCACAGAGGGCCTCTGAAAGGCTCTACCCTGCAAGGTATGAAAGCAGATGCTGAGACTTATGGCCAACCGTTGGGCAGAGTGCAGGGAATTTTATAAAAGAAGTGGAAATAGTAAGACCTGGAGAGGACAGGAGCTCCACAAGGAGAGCAACAGAACCAACAAATAAGGACACAGGGATCTTTTCTGAGACTGATACTCCCACCAAGGACCATTCATGGATATAACTTAGAACCCCTACACAGATGTAGCCCATGGTAGGTTAGTGTCCAAGTGGGTTCCATAGTAATGGGGACAGGGACTGTCTCTGACATGAACTGATTGATCTGCTCTTTGATCACCTCCCTCTGGTGGAGGAGCAGCCTTCCCAGGACAAGAGGAAAACAATGCATCCACTCCTGATAAGACATGATAGATTATGATCAGAAGGAAGTGGAGGAAGACCTCCTCTATTAGTGGGAATGGGGGGGGGATATGGGTGAACAAGGGGAGGGAAGGTGGGATTGAGAGGGAGAAGGGAGGGAGCTACAGAGGGGATACAAAGTGAATAAACTGTAATTAATAAAAATAAAAATTACAAAATATAAATTAAAAAATATCAAATTTAGGAGTTTCTCTATTTTTAATTTAATTGAATGTAATTTTTTTATTATTAGTTACATTTTATTAACTCTGTATCCCAGCTGTATCCTGCCCCATTATTCCCTCCCTATCCCACCCCCACTCCTTCATCTCCTCCCTGCCCCTTTCCAAGTTCACTGATTGGGGAGGACCTTCTCCACTTTCATCTGACCCTATTTTATCAGATATCTTCAGGACTCGATGCAAAGTCCTCCTCTGTGGCCTAGCAGGACTGCTCCTCCCTTGGTGGGGGGTGGTGGGGAGGACAAAGAGCCTGCCATTGAGTTCCTGTCAGAAATAGTCCCTGTTCCAATCGGTTACTGAGCTACCACGGGCTTCATCTGAGCAGAGGTTCTAAGTTATATCCATACATGGTCCTTGGTGGAGTGTCAGTCTCAGAAAAGACCCCTGTGCCCAGATATATTTGGTCCTTTTAGAGCTCCTATCCTTTCCATGTCATACTAACTCCCCTTCTTTCATATGATTCCCTGCACTCTGCCGAAGCTTTGGTTATGAGTCTTAGGATCTGTTATCTGTTTTGAAACGCTGCTAGCTAGAGTCTTTCAGATGCCTTCTACGGTATACTCCTGTCCTACTTCCAATGCACATCCCATTTGTCTTTCTAAGTAAGGATTGATCATCTTACCCGGTGTTCACATTCTTGTTTATCTTCTTTAGGTGTGTAGATTTCATTATGTTTATCATATTTTGTAGGTCTATATAAGCGAGTATATACCATGTTTGTCTTTTTCCTTTTAGGATACTTCACTCAGAATGATCTTTTTTAGATCCCACCATTTGCCTGCAAATTTCATAATTTCCTTGTTTTTGATTGCTGAGTAGTATTCCATTGTGTAGAAATACCACAATTATTGTATCCATTTCTTCACTGAGGGACATCTGTGTTGTTTCCACGTTCTGGCTATTAAAAACAAAGCTGCTACAAACATGGTTGAGCAAATGTCCTTTTTGTGTACTTGAGCAAATTTTGGGTATATACCTAGCAGTGGTATAGCTGGTTCTTGAGGAAGCACTATTCCTAATTCTCTGAGAAAGTGCCAGATTGACTTCCAAAGTGGTTGTACCAGTTTACATTCCCACCAGCAGTGGAGGAGGGTTCCCCTTCTCCACAACCTCTCCAGCATGTGTTCTCTCTTGAGATTTTCATCTTGGCCATTCTGATGGGTGTAAGGTGAAATCTCAGTGTCCTTTTGATTTGCATTTCCCTAATGGCTAATGAGGTTGAGCATTTCTTGAAGTGTTTCTCTGCCATTCGATATTCCTCTACAGAAAATTCTCTGTTTAGCTCTGTTCCCCATTTTTTTATTGGATTACTTGGTTTGCTGCTTTTCAACTTCTTTAGTTCTTTATATATACTGGAAATTAGCCCTCTGTCTGATAAAGGGTTGGTGAAGATACTTTCCCAATCTTTAGGCATTCATTTTGTTTTGATGAAGGTGACCTTTGCTTTACAGAAGCTTTTAAGTTTCATGAGGTCCCATTTATTGATTATTGCTCTTAGAGTCTGTTCTGTTTAGGTTCTGTTCAGGAAGTTGTCTCCTATGCCAATGAGTTCCAGGCTCTTCCCCACTTTTTCTTCTAACCAATTTAATGTGTCTGGTTTTATGTTGAGGTCTTTGATCCACCTGAACTTTAGTTTTTTGCAGGGTAGTAAAGATGGATCTATTTTCATTTTTCTGCATGTAGACATCCAGTTGGACCAGCACCATTTGTAGAAGATCCTGTCTTTTTTCCATTGAATGGTTTTGGTTTCTTTGTCAAAAATCAAGCGTTCATAGGTGTGTGGGTTTATTTCTGTGTCTTCTATTTGGTTCCAATGATCCTCCTTTCCATTTCTTTTTTTTATTTTTTATTTTTTTCTTTATTAATTACACTTTACTCACTTTGTATCCCCCCTTCTTGGTTCCCTCACTGCTCCCTTCCCAATCCCTCCCTTCCTCCACTCTATGCATGCATGCCCCTCCCCAAGTCCACTAATAGGGGAGGGCTTCTTTTTCTTCCTTCTGCTCCTAGTCAATTAGGTCTTATCAGGAGTGGCTGCCTTGTCCTCTTCTGTGACCTGGTAATGCTGCTTCCCACTCAGGGGGAGGTAATTAAAAAGCAGGCCAATCAGTTCATGTCAGAGACAGTCCCTGTTCCTACCACAGTGGAACCCACATGGATATTGAACTGCTATGGGCTACATCTATGCCGGGGTCTTAGGTTATCTCCATGCATAGTCCTTGGCTGGAATAGCAGTCTCAGCAAAGACCCCTGTGCTCAGATTTTTTGGTTCTGTTGTTCTCTTTATGGAGTGTCTGTCCTCTAAAGATCTTACTGTTCCCACTTCTTTCCTAAGATTCCCTACACTCTGCCCAAAGGTTGCCCATAAGTTTCAGTATCTACATTGATATTTTGCAGGGCAGAGCTTTTCAGAGGTCCTCTGTGTCAGGCTCCTGACTTGTTCCGTCTTTTCTCCTTCTTCTGATGTCCAGCCTCTTTGCCTTTCTGGGTAGGAATTGAGCATTTTAGCAAGAGCCCTCCCTCTTGATTAGTTTATTCAGGTGTACAGATTTTAGTAGATTTAGTATCCAATATTATATGTCTATATGAGTGAGTATATACCGTGTGCATCTTTCTGCTTCTGGGATAGCTCACTGAGGATGATCTCCTCCAGATCCCACCATTTACCTGCAAATTTCATGATTTCGTTTTTATTGCTGAGTAATATTCCATTGTGTAGATATACCACAATTTGTGCATCCATTCCTCCACTGAGGGGCATCTGGGCTGTTTCCAGCTTCTGGCTATTACAAATAAGGCTGCTACAAACATGGTTGAGCAAATGTCCTTTTTGTGTACTTGAGAATCTTTTGGATATATTCCTAGGAGTGGTATACCTGGATCTTGAGAAAGTGCTATTCCTAGTTGTCTGAGAAAGCACCAAATTGCTATCCAGAGTGGTTCTACAAGTTTACATTCCCACCAGCAGTGGAGGAGGGTTCCCCTTTCTCCACAACCTCTCCAGCATGTGTTGTCTCTTGAGTTTTTGATCTTAGGCATTCTGATGGGTGTAAGGTGAAATCTTAGTGTTGTTTTTATTTGCATTTCCCTAATGGCTAATGAGGTTGAGCATTTCTTTAAGTCTTTCTCTGCCATTTGATATACCTCTGCAGAGAATTCTCTTTTTAGCTCTTTACTCCATTTTTTAATTGAATTACTTGATTTTTTTGTTGTTTAACTTCTTTAGTTCTTTATATATACTGGATATTAGCCCTGTGTCAGATATAGGGTTGGTGAAGATCTTTCCCCAATTTGTAGACTCTCATTTTGTTCTGAGGACAGTAACCTTTGCTTTACAGAAGCTTTTCAGTTTCATGAGGTCCCATTTATTGATTGTTGCTCTTAGAGCCTGTGCTGTTGGTGTTCTGTTCAGGAAATTGTCTCAAGGGTTGAGTTCAAGGGTATTCCCCACTTTTTCTTCTTTCTTTTTTTAATTTTTTATTAATTACACTTTATTCATTTTTTATTCCCCCATAGGCCCCTCCCTCCTTCCCTCCCAATCCCACCCTTCCTCCTCTTTCTGCATGCATGCCACTCCCCAAGTCTACTGATAGGGGAGGTTCTCCTCTCCTTTCTGATCTTAGTCTATCAGTTCTCATAAAAAGTGGGTGCATTGTCTTCTACTGTGGCCTGATAAGGCTGCTTCCCCCTCAGGGGGAGGTGATCAAAGAGCAGGCCAATCAGATTATGTCACAGGCAGTCCCTCTTCCCATTACTATGGAACCCACTTGGACATTGATCTGCCATGGGCTACATCTGTGCAGGGGTTCTAGGTTATCTCCATGAATAGTCCTTGGTTGGAGTATGAGCCTCTGGGAAGTTCCCTGTGTTCAAATTTTCTTGTTCTGTTGCTCTCCTTGTGGAG
>REGO01000364.1:1314044-1338437 GCA_010120015.1 Rhombomys opimus | reverse complement strand
TCCATGGTGATCAGATAAGATACAAGGGATTATTTCAATCTTCTTGTACCTGTTTAGGCTTGCTTTGTGACCAACTATATGGTCTATTTTGGAGAAGGTTCCATGAGGTGCTGAGAAGAAGGTAAATTCTTTTGTGTTTGGGTGAAAGGTTCTGTAGATGTCTGTGATGTCCATTTGATTCATGACCTCTGTCAGGGTTATTGTTTCTTTGTTTAATTTCTGTTTTGTTGACCTGTCCTTTGTTGAGAGTGGGGTTTTGAAGTCTCCCACTATTAATGTGTGGGGGTCTATGTGTGGTTTAAGTTTTATTAAAGTTTATTTTACAAATGTGGTTGCCCTTGCATTTTGGGGCATAGATGTTCAGGATTGTTATATCTTCTTGTTGGATTTTTCCCTTGATGTGTATGAAGTGTCCTTCTCTATCTCTTTTGATTAATTTTGGTTGAAAATCTACTTTATTAGATATTAGGATGGCTACTCCTGCTTGCTTCTTGGGTCCATATGCTTGGAAAACTGTCTTCCAGCCCTTTACTCTCAGGTAATGTCTATCTTTGTGATTTCAGTGTGTTTCCTGTATGCAACAGATTGTTGGGTCTTGTTTACGCATCCATTCTGTTATTCTCTGTCTTTTTATTGGAGAATTGAGTCCATTGATGTTGAGGGAGATTAATGACCAGTGGCTGTTAAATCCTTTGATATTGATGTTGGCTATAATAGTGTGTTTGTGTGTTTGGCTACTTTTGTTTTGCTGTAGTGAGGTTATTTATTTCCTATGATTTTTTGAAAGTAGTTAGTTTTCTTGGGTTGTATTTTTCCTTCTAGTATCTTCTGTAACGCTGGATTTGTGTGTAGGTATTGTTGAAATTTGTGTCTGCTGTTACGTACCCTTTTTCATTTCTGATTTTGCTGATTTGGGTAGTTTCTCTCTGCCTTTTAGTTAGTTTGTCTAAGGGTTTGTCTATCTTGTTAATTTTCTCAAAGAACCAGCTCTTGGTTTCATTGATTCTTTGAATAGTTTTATTTGTTTCTAATTGATTGATTTGAGCCCTGAGTTTGATTATTTTTAGCCGTATGCTCCTCTTGGGTGTCTCTTCCAAAATAAAGGAGTATATATTCTGTTCTGTCATTGAAATTTAAAAACTTCCAAAATCATATCTTGAAAATATTATCCCTCTTATGGCTGCATTATGCATTTACACAAATACAGTTAGTCATTACTCATTTCCTGTTAGTTTACACACAAGAGCCATATGGTTGGTGTTGGTGGTGGAGACGGTGCTGCTGGTGGTACTGTTGGTGTGTGTGTGTGTGTGTGTGTGTGTGTGTGTGTGTGATACACTTATGCTTTCTATTATAGTTCTTGCTCATTTATGTCATATTAGAAAATAAGTATGGCTTGTGAAAAACATCATTCCTACCATGCCAAAGGGAAATCAGTCCTCTCTAAATGATTTACAAGATTAATGACATCTACTTACATGAACTAAAAGGCTGGCATTCCCAGCTTTATAAGCAAAATAAAAGTCTTATATAATATTCAGTTTGTAAATGTATTTCTCTTTCTCTAACAGTAGAAATGAAAGAGAATCAAGTTTGTATTATGCCCTGGAGTTGTTTGCCTATCCTGTCATGGAACATTTAATTTAAAGGTCTGTACAACACAGAGAGACTTCAGTGTCAGTTCTGTTTGACTTCTGATTTGTCTCTACTAATCTTGACAACAAAAACAAGATTTCAGTCTGATAAAAATAAAATGTATGTCATTTATTGTGCTACTTGCTGGAAACCATGAAAATAAAGAGCAATCAATTATGGTCACTGATCTCCAACTAAGCCATGTCTTTCTTTTGTGCCATGGGTTAAAAACATAGTTATGTGTGCAACAATATAATACATCCTTTAATATTGCAGCAGGCAAGGTATTACTCATCCTCTCATATTTCTCAGTGATTCCCTTAGGACCTAATTTAAAGCAAGGTCTAGCAAAATGTTCTTAGAATTAATATTGCAAAATGCATGGGAGTGCTTCGTAATCTAGACAGCAGCATATGATAATAAAAGTATACCTTTGTCTGAAGATTTATGTGTGATAGCATGCCTGTCATCTGTCAACTGCTTAATCTTCCTATTTATTCATACAAATGCCCATATCTGTAGACACACATGAACAAATGCTTATCTATTCATCAAATTTGGAAAAAATATTTAACTTGGATCTGCCATCTCAACTGCCATCTCATTCTAGACTACAAGAGTAATTTTCAAATGCAAATTAAATAAATTAGAGAGAGTATATCTCAAAAAGTTTTGAAAAATCTACAAAGCAATATCACTTTGGTTATTTTTTTTAGCTTCATTTCACTTCAACTGATGATCCAGCAAGGCTTTTTTTTTTTTTTTTTCATCCTTCACTTCTGTGCTCTATAGTCTAACCACCAAAACTTCTCTTGTGCTTTATATTTCTACTGCTGTGTCAAAGGAAGTTTGATTATTTTACAGGTACCGAGTGAAATTTCAAATAATCTTACTATAGTTTATTGAGTCTTGCTATTGAAGCATTAAAGACACAGTCTAACCACTTTTTAGATCTCTATAAAATCAATTTTTAAATTTGAATTCAAGAAGTAAAAAAAAAAAAAATAATGTCACCTTCAAACAGAAATGAGGCATTGTAAACTCCTGAAACCATGTTGGGTTGTTGGTCAAGATAAGAGTCATGATCCTGGCAATGACACAGTTGTAAACATCTATAAAACCCATGCTTTCTAATCAAAGAATAATTAACACATCACTAGCTAATTTGGTATATGAATCTTATATTCATATATCATAACAAGATGCCTAACCTTGAAGAATTTTGGCTTATATTTCTTTAAAATCCCAATTCCAAATGTCTTCATTGACCAAACATTGAAAATAGTTTTGTCTCCTTCATTTTATGGACATTTAATTTAAGTACATGATGGATCTAAAAATCAATTGAAGAAAAGGATAATTCAGGCTGTTTTATGATTGTAAATTGACAAAAATAATTGTTAAATTGTTGAATTAGTACATTGTTTTCATTGAAACATATGATATAAAATAACACAATTAAATGTTCAGCCCTCATTGATTATTGTACAATGTGAAAATATGGAATTACACAGCAGTGTTTTCCAATCTGCATGCTCATACAGTCAGGCCTGGGCTTCTGTTTGTAGGAAATTTCTTTCCTCTGCAATGGCTTGAAGAAAATCATCCTTGTGATTAATGGTCATTGCAGTGTGGGCTCTCACAATACCATATTGAAAAGCCAGAATATACTTTCTTAGAGTATACATTAACAATAAATGGCTGCTGTGTCATGAGTTAACATGGAATTCATTCCAAAATATAATTCAGAAAAGTTATTCTGGTGTGTTAGTACACTCTTAAAGACAATGCATATTTCTGATAAGTTGCTATCTCATTCATGAGATCCTTAAGGGAAACAATAAACTAATTTAAAGTAACTCGGTGTTTAGGATTCCTCTTACAGTAGAGATGGAGATGGCAGGAGAGAGTACCAGGTACAATTAACCCAAAACTCAGACAACATGAAGTAAGGAAACTTCTAGGGGTATGAGAAACCAAGTATTAAATATCAGATCTGATCACGTATGCTACTAGATACCTGACTAAGTTACAATGAGAAGGAAATGAATTTTTGACTTAGTCTAAATTAATGGAAGACTCATTTATTAAAAGAGCACAGGGGTTTCTAAGCTACGTAGGTTGGAACAAGACCATCTAGAAACCAAGTCCTTCTCATTTCTCTGCCTCATGATATAAGGAGTGGAAATTTCTTCATGGAAATAATTCTCCTGTCACAATAACATGATAATGTAAGACATGACTGCTCTATCTCTTCTCTTAAAGAAGAAAAATATAACCTTCTCAAGAAGAATCAAGGGGAGCAAAACAAAGGGCAGCCACACAGAGTGCTTCTAGAAGGAGTTAAAGTGTATATTCACATAGAACTCCTTCCTTGTTCTTTTAAAAATATATAATTTTTATTAGTTAAAACACTGACAAAGGAATGATATCTAAAGAGAGTATAAAGGGAAGGTTGATGAGAGGGGCAGGGGAGGAAGTAATTTAATTTGATCTCTGGAAGATTCTGCTATATACTAAGAGTAGCAAATTACCCTTCTTTGTAAGTTGAGTTGAACTGAGAAAAACACAAATCAGAGCCAAAACAAGAAATCAAGTGGAGAAAGGTAGCCAGAGCATCTTAGAAAATCACTTACACATTGAAATCTTATCCATTTTAGATTACATAACAACATGATTTACAGATATGAAAACATTATTGTTAAAACACTCACTCAACTATAGCAAATAGCATAAAACAGATTTCTCCTAACACACACACACTCATGACAGAAACTAGATTTCCTTTATCTTTTTTTAACTTTTATTTTATATTAATTACAGTTTATTTACTTTGCAACCCAGCTATAACCCCCTCTTTCTTTCCCTCCCAAATCCACCCTCCTTCCCTCATCACCTCACATTCCCCTCCCCAAGCCCACTGATAGGGGAGGTCCTCCTCCCCTTCCATCTGACCTTAGTCTATCCAGACTCATCGGGACTGGCGGCATAGTTTTCCTCTGTAATATGGTAAAGCTGCTCCCACATCAGGAGAAGGTCATCAAAGACAGCCACTGAGTTCATGTCTGAGACAGTACCTGTTGTTTTTTCAAGGGAAGTCACTTGGATACTGAGTTGTCATTGGCTACATCTGTGCATGGTCCTTGGTTGGAATATCAGTCTCAGAAAAGACCCCTAGGCCCAGATTTCTTGGTCCTGTTGTTCTACTTATAGAGCTCCTGTTCCCTCCAGATCTTTCTATCTCTTCCTTCTTTCCTAAGATTTCCTGCATTCTGCCCAAAGTTTGGTAATGAGCCTCAGCATCTGCTTTGAAACTCTGCTGGGTAGACTTTCAGTGGAATACTACTCAGCAATTAAAAACAAGGAAATCCTATATTATATGTCTAGTATCCACTTATAAGTGAATACTATGTGTGTCTTTTTGTTTCTGGGATACCTACTGAGGATGATCTTTTCTAGATGCCACTTTTTGCCTGCAGATTACATGATTCCCTTGTTTTTAATTGCCGAGTAATAGTCCATTGTGTAAATGTACCACAATTTCTGTATCCATTCCTCCGTTGAGGGACATCTGGGTTGTTTCCAGGTTCTGGCTATTATGAATAAAGCTGCTACAAACATGGTTGAACAAATATCCTTGTTGTGTACTTGAGCAAATTTTGGATATATGCCTAGGAGTGGAATAGCTGGATCTCGAGGAAGTACTATTCCTAATTGTCTGAGAAAGTGCCAGATTGATTTCCAAAGTGGTTGTGTAAGTTTACATTCCTACCAGCAATGGAGGAGGGTTTCCCTTTTTCTATATCCTCTCTAGCATTTATTATCACCTAAAGAAGGTAAGCTAGCAGGAGGACCCTGGATAAGATGATCAATCCTCACTCAGAAAGGTAAATGGGACAGATAGTGGAAGGAGAAAAGAGGAAACAGGACAGGAGCCTACCACAGAGGGCTTCTGAAAGACTCTACCTAGCATTGTATCAAAGCAAATACTGAGATTCAGAAACAAACTTTGGGCAGAGTGCAGGGAATCTTAGGAAAGAAGGAAGAGATAGAAAGACCTGGAGAGGATAGGAGCTACACAAGAATATCAACAGAACCAAAATATTTTGGCACAGGAGTCTTTTCTGAAACTGATACTCCAACCAAGGACCATTAATGGATGTAAGCTATAACCCCTGCTTAGATGTAGCCCATGGCATCTCAGAATCCAAGTGGGTTCCCTAGTAAGGGGAACAAGGACTGTCTCTATCATGAAATCAGTGGCTGGCTCAGTGACCACTTCCCCCTGATGGAGGAGCAGCCTTGCCAGGCCACAGAGGAGGACAATGCAGCCAGTTCTGATGAGACAGGATAACATAAGGTCAGATGGAAGGAGAGGAGGACCTCCCCTATCAGTGGACTTGGAGAGGGGCATATGAGGAGATGAGGGACAGAGGATGGGATTAGGAGGGAAGGAGGGAGGAGGCTACAACTGGGATACAAAGTGAATAAACTATAATTAATACAAAAAAATAAAAATTTAATCAAAGGTGCTACAGGGGGAAAAAAGAAATCATGAAATTTTCAGGCAAATGGTGGTAACTAGCAAAGATCATCCTGAGTGAGATATCCCAGAAGTAGAAAGACACACATGGTATATACTCACGTATAAGTGGATATTAGACATATAGTACATGATAAACCTACTAAAATCTATACACCTAATGAAGCTAAATAAGAAAGAGGACCCTGAGTAAAATGATCAATCCTCACTTAGAAAGACAAATGGGATGGACATCAGAAGAGGGGGAAAACAGAGAACAGGACAGGAGTCTACCACAGAGGGCCACTGAAATAAACTTGATTTCCTTTACTGGGGGATAGTGAAATGAGGTCTAACATGTGCCAAAGTACAAGTAGATATCACAGGTTGAAAGCTGCTGAGTCTGTTACTATTTCTGCTGAATAAAGAATGTATCCTTCAAGCTGGACAGCACTTAGAGCAAGACTCTGATTTACTGTATTACAAAGTGTATTGTAAATCAAGCCAGCATCAACAATTACAGTAAGAAAGGAACATTTTCCTGAATGAATAGTCAAAGCAAGACATTTTCTGACATTAACTAACAAAGAACAACATCTACAGAATTAGGTTGATTGAATATTGCTTAGAGGGGCATTAAAAATAACGATAGAGAGAAAATTCTAATCATAATAAGAACAGTTAACATAACACTAAAAGCAAATTAGAGGACACAAAAAAGATAACAATACATGGATAAAGACAGGAGCACACTTCAGCCTTTTAAAGATATTGTCCAATAATGAAGAAGATTGAAAACCTAATGTTATTATAATTATGTGACTATGGTGATAATGAACACTGTCATGTTCTTTCTTTAAACTGTGAATTAGGATAGTCTCTAAGAGTTCTGTTGTCAAAATACTGGCAATTAAGGCTCACTCCACACAGCACAAGCCCTAACAGCACAGAGCATGTAAGAATATGAGACAAAATAGAGGGACCAAAAGAGTAACTTAAGAACATAGTATCTTCTGTGGCCTGGTAAGATTCCATGCCCACCACCCAACAGTTGGCCATAAGTCTCAGAGTCTGCTTTGATAGTCTGCAGGGCAGAGGCTTTCAGAGGCTCTCTATGGCAGGTTTCTAGCTTGTTTCCTGTTTTCTTCTTCTTCTGATATCCATCCTCTTTGCCTTTCGGGATGGGGCTTGAGCATCTTATTCAGGGTCCTCTCTCTTGATTACAATGCAGCCACTCCCGATGTAATCTGATAGACTAAGATCAGAAGGAAGGAGAGGAGGACCTCCCCTATCAGTGGACTTGGGGAGGGGCATTCATGAAGAAGGGGGAGAGAGGGTGGGATCAGGAGGGGAGAAGGAAGGGGCTTATAGGGGTATACAGAGTGAATAAAGTGTAATTAATTAAAAATTAAGAAAAAGAACATAATATCTACTATCCACATTAACCATCAAAGAGAATTATTTATGAGTGGCTCTGTCATAGGTATAAAATTGTTATGCATATTTTAAAGTATGAAATATATGAAGTGTTGTGAAATACTAGAATTTGAAACTAAAGGAATAAATGTGTTCTTATGACTTATAATAGATTTTTTACACTCACATGAGTAGATGTCATTTTAATTGTTTTAGTCTGTAATGATGGTTTACACTTGATCAGCTCTGTAACTTGAAGAAAAAGAAAACTTTGAACACTATGATTCTAGACCCATTTTATACCTGACTAGACTAATTTATTAAGGAAAATCCATTTGGTCACTCAAGAGAATCAGGGCATGTCTGAAAATGATTCAAAATGCATTTTGCTTCAGAGTTTATACCTGTCAAATGGGATATTCTTTGCAGTCAACTCGTTGTTGCTCTAACTTTAAATTCTTTCCACAGGGGAACAAAAGTATAGTAATTTTGAAAATGATATTTTAAGTGAAGTTATTTATTTAAATCTCACACTATATTACTTTGTTTTGAAACAAAAAGAATTCATATGTTGTACAATGCAGTACATTTCTGTGAAAGATTATACAGTGAGTATACAACACATTTTTATGGAACATGAGCAAATCCACCCAGTCAGAGAAGCTATAGTAAAAAAAAAAAAAAAAAAAAAAACATAATCCACTATAGAAACCCCAAGGTCACCCTTATGTCATATACTGTGAACTGGAGTGACCCTTACTACACTGCTAAATGAAACCTATACCAAATCTCCATGCCTCCACATTGGAGTTTGTACAGTTTATTACAGACAACATGCATGATAAAATATTTATGTTTAAAATATTTGTGTTTACTTGTAAGAAGTCCCTGGGAGTATTGAAATAAGAAAGATGCTTATTGTAAATGTTAGTATCCTTTCAAGAAACAGGCATTGTTAATTAAACTTGAAGCATCCACACTGGCTAATGTGTTTGAACATACGGTTTGTTTTTTAACCTTTTGGAGGTGGAGCTTTACTCGAGAAAACATGTCACGAGGGGCTGGTTTTGAGGTTTAATAGTCTCACTCACTTCCCATTCTTTATCAGCATCCTGAGTGCCCACGCAATTTAAGAGTCTGTGCAAGCTTTACCCACCATACTTTATCATCTCCGTAACTGTAAATTAACATAACCCTTTTCTCCCTTAAGTTGCCTTTGTCAGGAAACTTTATGTGAGCAACAGAAAAATAACTAAGTTTGAACACAGGACATAAAATTGTTTGAGAGGGTCTTATGAAAACGACATTTTGCAAAGTGCATAAAGGTCTAAATTAAAATCTGTCTGCAGCAAGCTACTTTATTCCACACTCAAAGGGGCAACTAAATAGAAGAGAACAAAGGACTCTGAAAAGAAACAACCTTATTTTGAGTATACTATTGAGGAGAGCTTTCATTTTACTCATAAATATTGGTGCTAGCTGATTCCTCTGAGAGGAAATAAACAACTTTATTCCTGTCTTCCCTATTGTTCCCTCATAAAATCCCATTGGCTAAAGTCTACTAAAAAAGAAAAGATAGCTCTAGGACATTATCTGTTTTACACCCTTGGAGTTACTGAGCATGCTGTCTCAGTCCCCGTAAGTTCATGTGCATTGATCTTGTTGATTTAGAGGGCTTTGTTTTCTTGGTGACAGCCAACCACTCTGGCTCCTGCACTCATTCTGCTCCCTCTTCCATAGGATTCAAAGTACTTAGAAGGGAAGTATGCAGGGTGATAAATACGGACCTATTTTCATTTTTCTGCATGTAAACATCCAGTTGGTCCAGTACCATTTGTTGAAGATGCTGTCTTTTTTCCATTGAATGGATTTGGCTTCTTTGTCAAATATCGAGTATTCATAGGTGTGTGGGTTTATTTCTGGGTCTTCTATGTGGTTCCATTGATCCTCCTTTCTGTTTCTGTGCCAATACCAAGGAGTTTTTATTACTATTGCCTGAGATCAGGGATGGAGATACCTCCAGATGATCTGTTGTTGTACAGGATCGTTTTGGAGATTCTGGGTTTTTTGTTTCTCCATATGAAGCTGAGAATCTTTTTTTCAAGGTCAGTAAAGAATTGAGTTGGTATTTTCATGGGAATTGCATTGAATCTGTAGATTGCTTTTGGCCGGATGGCCATTTTCACAATGTTAATCCTACCAATTCATGAGCATGGGAGATCTTTCCATCTTCTGATATCTTCTTCGATTTCTTTCTTCAGAGACTTGAAGTTTTTCTCAAACAGGTCTTTCACTTGATTGGTTAGAATCTCTCCAAGGTACTTTATGTTATTAGTGGCTAAGATCATTCTGAGTGAAGTATCCCAGAACGAGAAAGACAAACATGGTATATACTCGCTTATATAGACGTACAAGATACGATAAACATAATGAAATCTACACACCTAAAGAAGATAATCAAGAAAGCAGACACGGGCGAAGATGATCAATCCTCATTTAGAAAGACAAATGGGATGTGCATTGAAGGTATGACAGGAGTCTACTGCAAAAGGCATCTGAAAGACTCTACCTAGCAGTGTTTCAAAGCAGACACTAAGACTCATAACCAAACCCTCGGCAGAGTGCAGGGAATCATATGAAAGAAGGGAATCAGTATATATGGAAAGGATAGGAGCTCTACAAGGACCAAATATATCTGGGCACAGGGTCTTTTCTGAGACTGACACTCAACCAAGGACCATCTATGGATATAACCTAGAACTTCTGCTAGGACATGACCCGTGGTAGCTCAGTAACCAAGTAGTTTTCCAAAGTAAGGGGAACAAGGACTATTTCTAACAGGATCTCAAGGGCAGGCTCTTTGACCTCCCCCCCCAGGGGAGGAGCAGTCCTGTTAGGCCACAGGGGAGGACTTTGCAGCCAGCCCTGAAGATACCTGATAAAACAGGGTCAAATGAAAGGGGAGGAGGTCCTCCCCTATCAGTGGACATGGAAAGGGGCAGGGAAGAGACCAGGGAGGGAGTGTGGGGTTGGGGAGGGAATGAGGGAGGGGGATACAGCTGGGACACAGAGGTAACAAAATGTAACTAATAAGAACAATAAAATTAAAAAAAAGAAGGGAAGTATGTGGTAGAAATTTTTCGACCTAGGGTTGAATGTTCCAAAGACTCTCATTCCTGCATAATGTCTACCTGTGGGCCTCAGTATTTCTTTCCATCTGCTTCAGAAGGAACTTTCTTTGATGACTGACTTTGTGAGTACAGAATGTCATTAGAACTAAGTTTGTTTCTACTTTATTGTTTAAGAACAATAGTATTTGGTTATACCCAAGTTCTCTAGGATTTCTAATCTCAGTTTCTTGGTCACCCAAGCAATGTTGGGTATAGTATCATCTTATGGCGTGGGTCTTAGTTCACATCAGATATTGGGTGTTTACTCTCACAGACTTTTTTTGTCTATTGCACTACCATATATTGCAGGCACTGTATATGAAAGGATTTGCAGTGTAGTTGGTATTTACATTTTTCTTTTGATTTTGTGCACAGCACCTTACTATACCAAAGACATAGGATATCAGGACGAAGGCTCTAAATGGACTCCAGCTTTATAGCTCCATTAGTTGTGTAGCTGTTGCCTTGGCAATAGGGTCTCTAAGAAGGTTAGTAAGGAGCAACCATAGTCTTAGCAACATCCTGGGTTGTTTAGGAGTTCCTTTGGGACCCATTTGGTAAACAACTCAATTACATGTAACACAGTCCCAGTACTGAAAGCTTCATTTGGTGACAAGAGATGGTTAGTTTTTTCACTCCATTATTTGGCAAATTCATTTAGATGGACTTTATATATGTAAATAATTTAGGGAGCTTTTACTATATTAGGTTTCTACTCTATGCCTCAAATGTGCCTTAATTTTATCTCTCTCTCTCTCTCCCTCTATTCCTTCCCTAGCCTCTTTCTTCCCTCTACCTCTCCCACTTGATCCTCTCATTCCAGTCTCTCACACCATCCATAACTATCTATTATGTTTCCCTTTCCTAGAGATCTGTAACTGTTCCCTCCTAGGCCCTTACTTGCTTATTATGCACTTAACAATTAATATCCATACAAGGTAGTCAATATAAACCATACTTGTCCATCTAGGTCTGGGATACCTTACTCAGGATAATGTTCTTTTATATTTCCATGAGAATGTCATGATTTCTTTCTTCCTTCCTTCCTTCCTTCCTTCTTTCCTTCCTTCCTTCCTTCCTTCCTTCCTTCCTTCCTTCCTTCCTTTCTTTCTTTCTTTCTGAATGACTAAGTAATACTTTTTATTATGTACATGTACCATATTTTCTATGTCCATTCTTTGGTTCAGGCACATCTAAGTTGTTTCTAGTTTTTAGATATTTTGAATAGAGCAGTAATGAGCACGCTTAAACAAGTATCTCTGTAGAATGAAGCAACCTCTGGATATATGCTCGAGAGTGAACCTATTTCCAGCTACTTGAAGGAGCAACACAGTGCCTTACCACCAGCAATGAATGAGGGTTTCATTTACTCTACATTCCTGCCAGCATGAGCTCTTACATGTTTTACTAATCTTGATGGTTCTATCAGGTGTGCAACGAAATTTCAAAGTAGTTTTTGTTTGCATTTACTGATGACTAAGGAAGCTGAACATCCTGCAAGTGTGTCTCATCAATCAGTTTTTAAAATTTATTTATTTATTATCAATTACAATTTATTCTCTTTGTATACCAGCTGTAGCCCCCTCCTTTATTCCCTCCCAACCTCACTTTCCCTCTCTAATCTCCTTCCATGCCCCTTTCCAAGTCTAGTGATAGGTGAGGTCCTCTTTCCCTTCCATCTGACCCTAGCCTATCAGGTCTCATAAGGACTAGCTGCATTGTCTTCTTCTGTGGCCTGGCAAGACTGTTCCCCCATTCATGTGGGAGGGGGTAGTGATCAAAGAACCAGCCACTGAGTTCATGTAAGAGACAGCCCCTGTTCCCCTTACTAGTGTACCTACTATGACACTGAGCTGCCATGGGTTACATCTGTGCAGAAATTATGGGTTATCTCCATGTATGGTCCTTAGTTGGAGTATCAGTCTCAGAAAAGACCCCTGTGGCCTGATTTGTTGGTTCTGTTCCTCTTCTTGTGGAGCTCCTAACCCCTCCAGGTCTTTCTATCTCCCTCTTTTTTTGATAGGATTCCCTACACTCTGCCCAAAGTTTGCCTATGAGTCTCAGCATCTGCTTCAATACCTTGCTGGGTAGAGTCTTTCTGAGAATTCCCTGTTTAGATATGGACCCGTCTTTAATTTCCTATTTGTTTTTTTTTTATTGTTGTTGTTGTTGTTGTTTGTTTGTTTTTTGACATCTAATTTATGAGGTCTTTATATATTTTGGATTTTAACCTTTTTTTGTTGTTGTGTCAATGTTTTTTTTGTTTTTTTTTATTAATTACACTTTATTCATTTTGTATCCCCACATAAGCCCCTCCCTCCTCCCCCTCCTGCTCCCATCTTACCTCCCCTTTCTGCATGTATGCTCCTCCCCACGTCCACTGATAGGGGAGGTCCTCCTCTCCTTCCTTCTGATCTTAGTCTATCAGATCACATCAGGAATGGTTGCATTGTCTTCTTCTGTGGCCTGGTAGGGCTGCTCCCCCTTCAGGGGGAGGTGATCAAAGAGCAGGCTAATCAGTTTATGTCAGAGGCAGTCCCTCTTCCCATAACTATGTAAGCCACTTGGACACTAAACTGCCATGAGTTACATCTGTGCAGGGGTTATAGGTTATCTCCATGAATAGTCCTTGGTTGGAGTATGAGTCTTTGGGAAGTTCCCTGTGTTCAAATTTTCTTGTTCTGTTGCTCTCCTTGTGGAGTTCCTGTCCTCTCCAGCTCTTGCTATTTCCCACTTCTTACATAAAATTCCATTCACTCTGCCTGCCAGTTGGCCATCAGACTCAGCATCAGTTTTGATAGTCTGCAGGGCAGAGGCTTTCAGATGCCCTCTGTGGCAGGTTCCTAGTTTGTTTCCTGTTTTCTTCTTCTGGCTTTCAGAGGCCCTCTGTAGCAGGTTCCTAGGTTGTTTCCTGTTTTCTTCTTCTTCTATCCATCCTCTTTGCCTTTCAGGATGGGGATTGAGGATTTTAGTTAGGGTCCTCTCTTTTGCTTAGTTTGTTTTGATGTACCGATTTTAGTGGGTTTATCCTATTTTGTATGTTTATATGAGTGAGCATATACCGTGTGTGTCTTTTTGCTTCTGGGACAACTCACTCAGGATGATCCTTTCCAGGTCCCACCATTTACCTGCAAATTTCATGATTTCCTTATTTTTCATTGCTGAGTAATACTCCATTGTATAGATGTACCACAATTTCTGCATTCATTCTTCAGTTGAGGGGCATCTGGGTTGTTTCGAGCTTCTGGCTATTACAAATAAAGCAGCTACAAACATGGTTGAGCAAATGTCCTTTCTGTGTACTTGAGCCTCTTTTGGATATATGCCTAGGAGTGGTATGGCTGGATCTTGAGGAAGTGCTATTCCTAGTTGTCTGAGAAAGCGCCAGATTGATTTCCAGAGTGGTTGTACAAGTTTACATGGATTTTAACCTTTTATTGTGTGTAAAGATGGTAAAAATATTTCCAGTTTGTAAGCTGCTGCTTTTTCTGAATGACTACATCCTTTACCTTGCAGAAGCCATTCAGTTTCATGAAGTCTCAATTATCAGTCGATTTTAGTGCCTGTGCTAATAGTGTTTTGTTCAGAAAGTCTTTGTTATTCTTCACTTTTTTTCTCACACTCAATGTAACTATCTTGTGTTATGTTGATTTATGTGACTCATTAGGAGTTAAGTTTTGTCTAAAGAGACAAGTATGGATTTATTTTGATTCTTCTACATGTATTGATCCACTTTGTCCAGTGCTATAGATTTTAAAGGAGTAATAGACATGTGCTCCGTTACTAATTCAGAAACAATCTTTAATTGATAATCACATGCAAATAGAACTTTTGTTTCTTCCAAGGGAATCTTGTTAGAAAAGCAAAATACTTTGGAGAACAGGCTGCAGGCTCAGAACTATATACACAATAAAAAAGGAACTCAAAGACATCTTGGAAGTTCCTTGTCTTATATTTTGTTTGGGTTTTTCTTTTTTTAGCTGTTTTTTATTTTATTTCTTCTGTTATATTAATTACAGTTTATTCACTTTATATAGCAGCTCTAGGTCCTCCTTCATGTCGTCTTAATCTCTCCCTCGATCTCTAATCTACTCTGATGCCCCTCTCCAAGTCCACTGATAGGAGAGGACATCTGCCCTTCAATCTGACCTTAGCCTACCAGGTCTCATTAAACTGTCTGCATTGTCTTCCTCTGTGACCTGTTTTCTTATATTTTTATTTTGTATTTTATTTTTGTTACTTTAAATATAGTTCTCTCTTTTTCTATGCAGATTCGTTGTATATATATTATGATTTCCAGCTTAGCATTTATTTTTATTTTTATTATTAGTTACACTTTATTAACCTGTATCCCAACTGTATCCCACTCCCTCATTTCCTCCCAATCCCACCCTATCTCCCTCATCATTTCCCTGCCCCTTTTCAAGTCCACTGATTGGGGAGGACCTCCTCCCCTATCATCTTACCCTGTTTTATCAGCTATCTTCAGGACTGGCTGCAAAGTCCTCCTCTGTGGCCTAACAGGGCTACTCCTCTCTTGGGAGGTTGGGAGGTCAAAGAGCCTGCCATTGAGTTCATGTCAAAACTAGTCCCCATTCCCCTTACTAGGAAAACACACTTGGTTACTGAGCTACCACGGGCTATATCTGAGCAGAGGTTCTAGGCTATATCCATACATGGTCCTTGGTTGGAGAAACAGTCTCAGAAAAGACCCCTGTGCCCAGATATATTTGGTCCTTGTAGAGTTCCTATCCTCTCCACATCATACTAACTCCCCCTTCTTTCATATAATTCCCTGCACTCTGCTGAAGGTTTGATTATGAGTCATAGCATCTGCTTTGATATACTGCTAGGTAGAGTCTTTCAGAGGCCTTCTGTGGTAGACTCCTGTCCTGTTACTTGGTTTCTTCTACATCAGTTTAGCATTTTTTTATGGAATTCCTGAGTATGCAAGCAAGGGGGTCTCTGTTTCTTATGCCTTATTATGATTCCTTTACTTTGTTCTTTCCAATTGTAGTGTGTTAATTTTTGTTTTACCTCATTTTCTTATTATCTCTTTGAAGCCTCTTTACTTTCTAATGAGGAACAGAAAGGGGATGGATTCAAATGGAAGATGACATGAGGAAGAGACTGGATGAATGGAGGGAGAGAGAACTCTAATAAGAATATATTATATGAGAAAATAATCTTCAATACAGGGAAAAACTAAAATAAAATACAAATGAGGTCCACTGATGAAATTAACACCTGTCAATCTCTCTAGCAGTGGGCTGAGTGGGATGAAGCAGATAGCAGTTTTGTGAACAGCAGAACCTGCAACAAGAAGAGAACTTGCTTAGAGAAGTTGTTTATTATTTTTATTACTTTTTTATTTTTATAGTAATTACAGTTTATTCACTTTTTATCCCAGATGTAGGTTCCTCCCTCATTCCTTCCCAATCCCATCCTCCCCCCCTTCATCTCCTCCCATGCCCCTCTCCAAGTCCACTGATTGGGAAGTCCTCCACCCCTTCCATTTGACCTTAGCCTATCACTTCTCATCAGGACTGGCTGCAATGTCTTCTTCAGTGGCCTGGCAAGACTGCTCCCCCCCGAGGGGGAGGTGATCAAAGAGCCAGCCACTGAGTTCATGACAGAGGCAGACCCTGTTCCTCTTACTAGGGTACCTACTTGGATACTGAGCTGCCATAGGCTACATCTGAGCAGAGGGTCTATGTTATATCCATGAATAGTCCTTGGTTGGAGGATCGGTTTCAGAAAAGACCTCTGTGGCCAGATTTTTTGTTCTGATGCTCTTCTTGTGGAGTTCCTGTCTCCTCCAGGTCTTACTACCTCCTCCTTCTTTCATAAGATTCCCTGCACTCTTCCCAAATTTTGGTTAAGAGTCTCAGCATCTGCTTTGATACAGTATCAAAGAGACGGTTGTTTATTTTTTAAAGCAGTTATTGGTCTATATCAAAACATCTCACTGATGCATAAAATTACTATGTACTTTTCTACAAAACATCTTTGCATGACAATTAATCCCTTGGTTATTTGTTTATCTTAGGAAAAAAATGAAATGCCATCACCCTATATTATATTATTCATACCCAAATTTATGAGTTTCAAATACTGAAAAACTGGTGACAGTGCATAGATAAGAACTTCCCGGGATTATCTTTAGAGTTAACACCTTTTTCTGTTCTTGTGCATATGAACTTAATCATGTAACATATCACACATTCACACATACATATACACACAGACAGAGAGACAGACATATATTCACATATATATGTGTAATTGAAACGATTACTTCAAATTTGGTGAACTTAATAATGTTTGTTTATGTTGTAGATAATTCAGCATATTTAATTACTCAAGATCAGAAGCTTTAGACTCAGCTCAAGTTTTGCTTCCTTCTGTCTACATGCTCACAGTAAGATATTCAAGCTCTTTAAACCTCAATTACTTCAACTATAATTATATTAGTAACCTTAATGGATTCAGAGAAGAGAAGATTTGACACAATATAATAATTGGGCATAGTTCAGTTTAAGAAGTTGTACTTCTGTGGACTGGTAAGGCTGCTCCCCGCTCAGGTGGAGAAGAGGGTGGGAGGGTGGGATTGGGAGGGGAGTATATATTATAAATAAATAGATTTCCATATTATCCAATCATTGAGTTATATGGGGAAAAAGTTCTGCTGGGCTATGGTTCAAGGTGGCCTCATAAATTCCAGTCTTTTCTAGATCAAAGCAGAAAGCCTTATATACAAAGAGGTAAGTAAACTATTCTCCTAGGAAAAAAAGAGTTAAACCTTTTGCTTAAAATCCAGACAACTTATTGTTCCCATTGGCTTGATTTGGACACAGTTCATTGTGATACAAGAAGAAAAATGGTTCTGGCACTACATGAACTTAGAAACTAGACTTCTGCAGTATGATTTTAACCTAAGTTTCTCTTTTTATAACTATATTGCCTAGAGCAAGCTGCTTAAAATTTTCTCACAATTTCCATACAGAAATGGTAAAAAAGCAATACTTTTTTCATTGATTATCATATTTCTACATTGGCTAGCAAGCCTGTGTATCAAAATCACAAAAAAAAGCACTTAAGTTTGCTATCAAGCTAAAACATAATTTATTCAAGTTAAATGGAAGACAGATATGAAAATGCATTCCAATTATTATTGTTTTTAAATATCTCTCTCTCTCTCTCTCTCTCTCTCTCTCTGTGTGTGTGTGTGTGTGTGTGTGTGTGTGTGCGCGTGTGTGTGTGTGTGTGTATGCATGTAGGCACATGGGAACCACAGTTCATATGTGGAAGTGAATATAATCTTAGATGTTGGCCTTCATTTACCACTAGAAGTCAACTGTCTGTTTTCTCTTTTACCACAGAACCCCTGGGATTCCAGCAACATCATTTTCCATTACAAAGTCACAGGGATTTGAACTCAACTCCTTTAAAAAAAAAGATTTATTAATTTATTATGTATACAAAGTTTTGTCAGAATGTACACCTGCCGCCAGAAGAGGGTACCAGATGGCACTATAGAGGGTTGTGAGCCACCATATGGGTGCTGGGAATTGAACTCAGGACCTCTGGAAGAGCAGCCAGAGCTCTCAACTCCTGAGCTATCTCTCCAGCCCCTGACCTCAACTCTTTTTTTTATATAATTTTTATTTTTACGTTAATCACAGGTTATTTACTTTGTATCCCAGCCGTAGCCCCCTCCCTCATTCCTGCCCAATCCCATCCTCCCTCCCTCATCTTCTCTCTGCCCCTTTCTAAGTCCATTGGTAGGGGAGGTCCTCCTCCCCTTCTATCTGACCCTAGTTTTTCAGGTCTCATAAGGACTGGCTGCAATGTCCTCCTCTGTGGCCTGACAAGCTCCATCGGGGCGGGGTGCGAGGAAGGTCAAAGAGCCAGACACTGATGAACTCAACTCTTAACCTCTGTGCTTTTATACATGGAGCTATCTTTCTGGCACAAGTTATTAGTTTCTAACACAGTAGATATTCAGCCATATCAAAGTCATAGCAATAATTAAATGCAGACTTCCTTTTCTAAACTTTATACATATGTTCTTTTTGCTTTTTAAAATTTTTCTTCAGAATTTATTCATTATATATCCCAATTGAAATCCCTCCCCTCAACTCCCCCAGTCCTACCTTCCCTCCCTTTTCCTCTAATCCCCTTCCCTAGTGTATCAAAAGGGGGAGTTCTCCACCATTGCCATCTGCCCATAGCTTGTTAAGTCTCATCAGGATTACTTGGATCCTCTTCCTCCGTGGCCTGGCAAGGCTGCATCATCAGGGCCAAGTGATAATAGAACGGTCAACTGAGTTCATGATAGAGGCAGCCCCTGATCCCCTCATTCAGAGATCCACATGGAGACTGAGCTGCCAATCAATCGGCCACATCTGAGCAGGGTCTCTAGGTCCTCTCTATGCATGGTCCTCCATTGGTGCATCAGTCTCTTCAGGATCCCTCTGGGCTCAGATCGTTTACTTTTGTTGGTCTCTTTGTGGGGCTCCTGACCCCTCCATGTCCCTATAATCCCACCCCTCTCTTCTTCCAAAAGCCTCCCTGCACTCTGCCTAAAGTTTGGCCCTGAGTGTCAGCATCTGCTTTGATCCCCTGTTGGGTGAATCCTTTGAGAGGACCCTCTATAGTAGACTCCAATACATTTTTCAAAGTGACATTTTCTAAATGAGTCCGTACTCTAAAGTAATAAGAACATAAGGAGTATACATGGATGAAAAGTCCTACAGTCATTCCACCTTGCTTTTTGGAACACTGGTCTCATGCCCCTCTCTGTATCTGTATTGTTTTCTGTTACTTTCAAAACAATTTTCTATTTTACTTCACATCAGATTTTTCATGCAAATAGTTGAATTCTAGCTAAATGGGTTATTTTTTGAGCCTTTGACAGAAATATTTCAAATTAAATGTTGTCAATACACTTGAGATTTCAATAGTAAATATTGACTGGTTGCATCTTGGAAATTAAGTCAACTGAATATCAGCAAACATTTGCATGGCTAACCCAAAATTTTCCATGACTTAATATTGATTTTTCTTCCCAGGAGCTCATTAATGAGCTTCATGAAGAACAGCATGACATTTGTGAAGAAGGATACATGACAAGGCTAACCATCAGAGAAATAATTGCCTGACAAATGGGCTTTCTGCTCTGTATTTTCTCACTCTAAATAGTCATTTACCAAACTATACTTTTGTCCTAGAATGTTAATAAAAACATTGAGCAGTGCTATATCTATTTCCAGGATGTAGCAATGACTCCTTACATTATATTGAAGAGAATCAGGATAAGGGTACTAGCCCCTAATCTCCTGGTTCTCTCTTCTTCCTCAGCATAGGTTCTAATCACATGATGCTGACATTGTCTGTTTAATTTTTTTTTTTTTTTTTTTTTTTTTTTTTTTTTTTTGCAATTGCAAGAGAGCTTTATTACAAGAGTGATCGAAACTCGGGACCCAAGTCTCACTGGCACAGCAGTAGAGAAGTGGGACCCTGAGCTCTGGGTGAACGAGATATTTTTTTTAATTTTTATTAATTACACTTTATTCATTTTGTATCCCCCCCATGAGCTCCTCCCTCTTCCCCTCCCGAGCCCACCCTCCCACCCTCTTCTTCACACATGCCCCTCCCCAAGTCCACTGATAGGGAGGTCCTCCTCTCCTTCTTCTGATCTTAGTCTATCAGATCTCATCAGGAATGGCTGCATTGTCATCTTCTGTGGCCTGGTAAGGCTGCTCGTCCCTCAGGGGGAGGTGATCAAAGAGCAGGCCAATCAGATTATGTCAGAGGCAGTCCCTCTTCTCATTACTATGGAACCCGCTTGGACACTAAACTGCCATGTGCTACATCTGTGCAGGGGTTCTAGGTTATCTCCATGCATGGTACTTGTTTGGAGTATGAGTCTCTGAGAAGACCCCTGTGTTCAAATTCCTTGTTCTGTTGCTCTCCTTGTGGGGTTCCTGTCCTCTCCAGATCTTACTATTTCCCACTTCTTATATAAGATTCAATGCACACTGCCCAACAGTTGGCCCTAAGTCTCAGCATCTGCTTTGATAGTCTGCTGGGCAGAGCCTTTCAGAGGCCCTCCGTGGGGGGTTTCTAGCTTGTTTCCCGTTTTCTTCTTCTTCTGATGTCCTTCCTCTTTGCCTTTCGGGATAGGGATTGAGCATTTTGGTCAGGGTCCTCTTTCTTGATTAGTTTCTTTAGATGTACAGATTTTTGTAGGTTTATCCTATATTACATGTCTATATGAGTGAGTATATACTGTGTGTTTCTTTCTGCTGGATATAAAGCTATGAAGGAACAAGAAAAGCATGTGGCTTCCACTAACTTGATCCTTAATAACCAACACGATTAGAAAAACAAAATGAATTCTCAATATTAATAGTGTATTTATTAATTGACAGAAAATTTCATTAAAATCTTGCTACAGTGACATGTTTACAGCATTTTCTGGAGGAGCTCTTCTAAGTTAGACAGTTCAGCTAATTGGTCATTCTCTTTAATCACTACATAATCAAGACCAACACATTGAAGCATAATATCACAATGTTTATAGTTTTACTGTATACTAAGCCAACTCACTGTATTTGAGAGCAGGGTAAATTGGGCCCAATTTTATTCTCTGTTAAATTTTGTGTGATTGGCATGTGAACATGAAGAATGTATCTTTATGAGCTGAACCATCCAAACCTCTTCAGGTTTCATGCCTCTGATTTGTGATTTAAATCTGCTCCTCATTCAACAACATTTTATTTGACATTTGTAAAATATTTTAGCATACAGTAGGGTAATTGCCTGGCTTGTCCTTTCCTTGTTTTGTTCTAATTAAAACAAGAGGCTGAGGCTGTTAAACTTTATTATATAATTCATTATCTTGAGTAAAGTGAAAAAAAGAACTCAACTGAAACAGAAAGTGTCTTATTTTTAGTGAGAAAATTTAAATCATTATAATCTCAAAGCAGCTTTTTCTTGAATGGAAAGTCTCTATTCCTGAAAACAAGTTATATAGTTCTAAGATTTAAAATAACATGTTATTATATAGTTGAACACAAACACATATTCACATATACCCTATATATATAATATATACATAGTATATATATATACATATATATTAACGTACAGTGTTTCTAGTGATTTGAATATGAAAAGACTGTTTTAGAGAATGACCAAATATGTTCAGACAGCTTACCTAGAAGTGTGATCTTGATTTATCTCAATTTTGTCTTTTGGTACACTTATTGTGACCAAAATATCACACTGGGAAATGCAATTTAGCTCTTTTTTTTTTTCCAGAAGACATTAAAGGAGGTGTTTCAACTTAAAATTTTCAAGAATTATCTAGGTCACATTCACAGCTTTTAAATTGCCGGGTATAAGCCTTCCTTTTCTTCCCAGATGACAGGGTCCATGTAAGTATGGAGGAAGATGGAAAATGAATCATGGCTTCCTGGGCTTATTCTCACATTTTCTTCAGTCCCAGGGGTGTTTATTTAACTTTTCAGATTCACAAACTTAATTTCACTGGTTTACAATGTGAGAGGATCTCTCCATGCTGAATCGATTCACACTGTTCTGACTCACAAGAGGCTTCCAGGGAAGCTACAAGGCAGAGGCATTAATTTATATTCTTAAAAGTACCTAATGGAAGAAACATTAACACCTGATCACCAGAAACACCTGCCCTCAGAAGTAAAAGTCATAGGAATCTATAGCTGTATTCTTCCTCCACTGAACACAACATAAAGTACATCTCCTGTGCATTTCAACTTCACGGGAGACCTTCCATTCAGAACCAACATTTTGTAATCAGCCTTTTCCCAGAATTCTCCATTAAATAGTTTATTTGTGAGTTCACCTGATTAAGTAAAACCTCAGTGAGAGTATCAATCATTTGTTCTGTAGAAAAGATCATATTTAGTGAGGTAACCCAGAAGCAAAAAGACACACATGCTGTGTACTCACTTATAAGTGGATATTAGCCATATAATGTAGGATAAACATACTAAAATCTATAGTCCTAAAGAAGCTAAACAACAAGGACCCTAGAGAAAAGGCTTAATCCTCATTCAGAAGGGCAAAAAGGAGAGACATCAGAAGTAGGAGAAGATAGAGAACAAGAAAAGAGCCTTCCACAGAGGACCTCTGACAGACTGTACCCCGAATGAGACACTGAGACTCATATAGCCAAACTTTGGGGATAGTGCCAGAATCCTTATGGAAGAAGAAGGAGATAGAAAGACCTGGAGAGGACAGGAGCTCCACAAGGAGACCAACAGAGCCAAAAAATCTGGGCCCAAGGAGCCCTGTAGAGACTGATGAATCAACCAAGGACCAAGCATGGAGAGGACCTAGACACTCTGCTCAGATGTAACCCAATGGCAACCCAATCTCCGTATGGGGTTTCCCTAGTAAGGGGAGTAAGGTCATGGACTTGGTTGTCTGCTCTTTGATCACTTTCTCCTGGAGAGGTGGCCTTACTATGAGAGACCTCAGAGAGTCCTGAAGAGACTTGATAGGCAAGGGTCAGAGAATATGGGAGGAAGACCTCTTCTACCAGTGGACAAGGGGAGGGACAGAGAAGAGGGGAGAAGGAGGAAGGGTGGAACTAGGAAATGAGGGAAGAGGCTACAGCCTGGATACAAAGTAAATAAATTATAATTAATAATAATAATAATAACAATAATAAAAGAGAATATCAGTCTTTGTCCCATCTAATATCACTGTTACCTGAGTTTTCAAAACTAGTTCTTAGACCAGAATACACAAATACTTAAAGTTAGCTATCTTGTGTGGATCATAAAGAGCTTTGTAACCATAAATATGATGTCATATCATGCTTAAATCAATAGAAGCCTTATTAATTTAATGATAAATCATAGAGCTACAACTTTAGTTGTGTTCCTATAAATAGCAAAAATATATTTTGGGATATACTATAGACAATGATATATGTATTTTTTCAATTATCAAATTGAAATTCAAGATTCAAAATATTCCTTTGTTGCCCACTATTCTTATCTTACTGAATAGAGGTTCCATTTGTAAATCATTGAAGTTGTTACAGCACAAAAGTCTTAAATTTCTAGATTGAACTCCAAAAGTGAGCAATTATTTTGAATCAATTGCTATCACTTTGGATCTCTTTTTACTCACATGGGCACCGGTTTTTCCTTGGACCTATTCACCAATATTTTCATGGGTCCTAAGAATAACCACTTAACAGGAAAGTTAGAAGGTCACAGACAAATAATGATTTCTATGTGTGTTAAGGAAAATATGTAGCTCTCTGTATCTAGTATCAGATTAGACTCTACACACACACACACATTTATGTTTGTGTGCACACACACATTGCATGCAACGAGCAATATGTAGAATATGCTTGTAAAAATTTAAAGGAAGACACAAAGATTATTGTAAGGAGATTACTGCTCATTTGTTTATTTATTTATTTATTTATTTATTTATTTGACCTTTTTAAGAATTTATTATTTTTTTTATTTTTTATTTAACTTTTATTAATTACACTTTATTCCTTTTGTATCCCCCCATAAGTCCCTCCCTCCTCCCCTCCCGGTCCCACCCTCCCCCCTTTCTGCATGCATGCCTCTCCCC
>REGO01000364.1:1290272-1308548 GCA_010120015.1 Rhombomys opimus | reverse complement strand
TAATTTATTGGGTTTTCTATAGGCCTCTTGTATTCTTATTGGCCTCTCCTTTAAGTTGGGGAAATTTTCTTCAATGATTTTGTTGAAAATATTTTCTGGGCCTTGGTGCAGGGAATCTTCTTTTTCCTCTATTCCTATTATTCTTAGGTTTTGTCTTTTTATGTTGTCTTGAATTTCTTGGATGGTCTGTGTCAGGAATTCTTTAGATTTAATATTTTCTTTGACAGATACATCTATTTCTTCCATTGTATCTTCCACCCCTGAGATTCTTTCTTCCATTTCTTGCAGCCTATTGGTTATGCTAACCTCTGTAGTTCCTGCTTTCTTCCCTAAGTTCTTTCTCTCCACAATTTCTTCCATTTGTGTTTTTTTTTTTTTTAATTTTTCCAATTCTATTTTCAGGTCTTGAGCTATTTTTTGGTTTCCTTCCCCTGTCTGTCTCTATTTTCATGTTTTTCCGTCAATTCCTTCAGCTGTTTGTTTGAACAATCCACTGTTTCTTTTATTTCATTCAGTGATTTAAGCATTTCCTCTCTAAAGGCCACAAACTGTTTGGTTGCAGCTTCTTCTATTTCTTTTTGTATTTTGTTTGTTTCCTCTGTTATCATCTTTGTGAGCATAAATGTTACGTCATCTCCTTGAATTTCATTTATGCTGGGGTGTCTAGGGCTATTTGCCCCTGGATAACTGGGTTCTGGAGATGCCATAATTCTCTGGCTTTTGTTGGTTGAACTTTTACGCTGTTCTCTACCCACTGAACAATCTTAGTTGTTTGAATTTAGTTTCTGGTTGTTCCTGGACCCTTGTAATGGAGAGAATCCCTTTGGCAGGAAGATGGTTTTTCCTGTGGAAGCCTTCCCAGCTTTTTGGGTATAGTCCCTGGATGTCCGGTGTTTTTCAGGAGTTGTTACAGCTCACCTCAAGCATAGAGACCTGGGTGGTAACTGTGGTCCTGATTAGTCAAGAGGGCTCTCCTCTCACCTGGAGAAGTCCTGGAGACAGCTGCCCTCCTTCTGGCTTTCTTGCTGTAAATTTAGTGATCAGCTGCTGTAACCTGTGTGTTCCGTGGTTTGGTCGGTTTTGTTAGGGATAACTGGTTGCCCCTTGGAGCAGTATCTGGGGGTTGATCTCAGGGTTCCCGGTCTTTTGTAGGTCTGAGGTTGGGGCTCTGTGCCCCAGAACCCAAGAGGTAATCTGTGGCGGGTGATTACTGCTCTGGTGTCTTGGGGCACACAGTTCTGTCTGTAAGGAGTAGTTGGTACAAAGCAGGCCTCTGGGTTGGCAGAGCGTGTGCCCACCTGCTAGTCTGCGGGAGCTGAGTTTCCAATCACTCTGTGCTCCCTGTTTGGGCCCAGATCTGTGATAGCTGGATGTACTCGCCTGTTTGCGATCTGCAGTCTGCTAGACTTTCCCTAGGTGACCCTAGCAGCACGGTTTCTTCCTTCTCTGTGGGGTCCTCTCCAGACAGGGGTTTCCAGTCCCTGTTGTACTGGGGCGTGCAGCTTGTCTGTACCGCTGAGCTGAGTGCGCAGCTCTCTGCTCGGCAGGAGCTCAGCTTTAATGGCAGCGGGTACCCGCTGTCCCAGAGACCTTCCGGGGAAAGACTGGTGACCCGCGATCAGACCCACAACCTTGCTTCCCCGTGGGGTCCCCCCACGACTGGGACTCCCAGTCTCAGGCAACCTTGTGCCCACGGATCAGCCTGGGAAAGTGATGGGGACACGCAGGCTTA
Source organism: Rhombomys opimus (assembly GCA_010120015.1). Taxonomy (NCBI): domain Eukaryota; kingdom Metazoa; phylum Chordata; class Mammalia; order Rodentia; family Muridae; genus Rhombomys; species Rhombomys opimus. Next base: position 1,306,816 of record REGO01000364.1, on the reverse strand, counting down.
AGGCACCAGCCCGGAGACCCAAAGCCCGTGCCAGGAACTCTTCCAGGTTCTGGCTGGGCAGCCAAGAGTGGACTGGACAGATTCCCAGGCCGTGGGAGCCTCCCCTCACCTGGGAAACACGACCGCTGTGGTTTTGGGGCCCAGAGTTCAGTCTCCTGGTCGCTGCACGGAGAGTGCTGTCCTGCTTCTCAGACATGGTGCTCTCCTGGCGCCGTCATCTTGGCTCCAATCTACTGCTCATTTGTAAGCACACAGCAGACGTTAGATCAAAGAGATAGAACCCAGGTAAAGTGAATGGAATGTGAATATACTAAGTCCAGCACAAAATGCATAAATAAATGTTTGTTTTGTTATCGGTTGTTGCTATTGTTGTTGTTTTGTTTTTAAATGAAGATTTAGTAAAGTTGTAGTAATTATTTTCTTAACTGATTTGATTTGAGACCATCCCTATTGCCAATAATTTTACCAATGTGAAAGAATTAACATTTCTAGAAAAGCTATCAGTGTCTGTACTCTAAAACTTCTCATGTAGCCCTATTAAAAATATATTCACAGGAATGTGATGTGACTGCCAGTGGGGAAAGTCTAAGTATAACCATAAGGGAAAGACTTGTACTACATTGTACAAAAGGGCTCAGTGAAGCAACTGGAGAGAGACTGCAGTTCACTCTCATAAAAATTCAGTGCAGAGGGCTGCACTATTCTACAAGGAACTGGATTTCTGGGGCATTCCTCAACTCACAGCTGTTCCACTAGGAACAGCAGCTTTGTTAGTGTGCTGTTGCTGCTTGAAGGTGTCTAAGATTGTTTGTACAACTGCCTACCGTTTCTGTAAGACACAAATTTCATGCATAATTTTAACTTAGGCATTATTGATTCATGTATCTGTGGGGTTTTTTTTGGTGGGGGTCTGGTGAAAATATTTAGCCAGATAAAACACCTGTGGTTCATGTTAATCCCTTGCATTAAAATAAATAAATAAACAAATAAACGAACTTGAAACAAATGACATTCATAGAATTTTAAGGCAAGTAAGATGTATTTCTGTAATATCAAAATAAGAAAATTATGTGGGGAAATATCTTTGTAATATGTCCCTCATATGTTACCAGTCATCAAAAAAATGTGAAAGTAGGCCCTGTCATCTGGCATATGCAAGAGTAAAGTTGCCCCTAAATGTAACTATATTAGGTCCAAGAGAATCTTTGGGTTTTCGTTCAAAACAGCATTATCACTATTAAAAGGTATATTTATTTACTAAGCCAGTTATCATCAACTACTGGTTGCAAGTCATTGTTTCTAGCTGTAGAAATATGAAGATCAAAGCAGAATTAAAGATTATATCATAGAACTTCAAGAAGATAATTTAGGAGAAAATAGCAAATGCTTATAAAACAATAGTGAGTGGCAAAAAACTCATAATTGAAATACTAAAGAATATTGAGTTAATTGTATGCAAAACATTATGATAATGTCATTAAAATTGAAGATGCAGTGTTCTGATTCGTTAGGGATGGATATGAGCATACTACAGAGTGAGAAAGTTTGATACCACAAACTTAACATACCATAGTTATAAACTTAAGGTTGAAAGATCAGGGTACTTTGGGTTTGGAATTTTCTGAGAATTCCATTGACACAATGAAGGTTGCTAGCTTTTAAATATGGTGTTTGTCATGCCTGATCTGTGTGAATGTGCTTGCTAATTTTTACATAGATGGCCACCGCTTACACTGAACTTTGGAACAACACAAATATTCATGTTAATCTAACTACCTCTTCAAATATGTTCCCTCCAAGGACATTCTGAGGTCCTGGAATTTAGTCCTCGGTGTGAGAATGTGGAAGGGACAACATTTGTTCTACAGCAGTCAAGTGTTGGCCCACTGTCTTTCCTCACCTACTGAATATGTGTTTTATACAACATATAACTGCCTTCATAGTAGAGTCACATATTTTCAGCTCTTAAATTCTTTATAGTAGCCATACCAAAAAGCTGCATCAAACCCATTATATTCCTACTTATTTATAATCAAAGAACAAAATTATGCTGTTTATAAATAATATATAGAACTGGAGGTCATCATGTTAAGCAAAAATACATCACAGCCAAAGATGTATAGAGCACATTTCCTCTCAAATACAGAATTTAGGACAAAGTACATGAGGGAGGAGCAGTACATACCCCGGTGGAGGAGCAGCCTTGCCAGGTCACAAAGGAGGACATTGCAGCCAGTCCTAATGAGACCTGATAAGCTAGGGTCATTTGGAAGGGGAGGAGGACCTCCCCTATCAATGGACTTGGAGAGGTGCATGAGAGGGGAGGAGAGAGGGAGGGTATGATTGGGAGAGAATAAGGAAGGGCTACAGCTGGGATACATAGTGAATAAAATGTAATTAATGTAAAAAAATAAAAATTTAATTAAAAAAGGAGACACTCAGGAGGAAAAAGGCCAATTACAGAGACTTGTAGAATATAACAATGGTGTATTCTATTCTGCACAGTTCATGTATGTCACAAAGTCAATGCATTTCACATTGTTTCCTTACAGTTTATCTGTGGTAACTTACATTGTATCCAGACACTCAAACAGTGCTACATCATAGAAAAATGCATCAGCACATTTTGCCAAGAGACTTTCTGTTGCTGCTGGTAGTGAACAATTGAGAACTTTTTTTTTTTTTTTTTTTGATGTTGAGTAGTCACTCTGCCACTAAGCTACCATTTTAAAAATGAAGAAAAGTGAGACCTAAAACATGAAGTGGAACCAAATCAGTGCCTTGTAATCAGCCAGGATGGAGACTGGTTCTAAATCAGTTTTCAATCTACAGACAAATTCATTCATTTCTGGACCTTGTTATTTCCAAGAATATTAACTCATAAAAAACACATCAGATTGCATGTGTGAAAATATTTCATTTGATAATATTACTCAATATGTATACGTTTACATGTTCAGGAGCTTAGAAGAAAAATAAAGGTGTCTATTTTAATGAATTAACACCTAGACAGGAACAAAAAAGATCCTCAGTGTTGGATCAATATAATCAAGATGCAATTTATTATGTTCCCAATGGCTAAATATAAAATGTTGTTAATTAATATGAAATATTATAAATATGTACATGGATAAACTAGTCTAAAACACACATTATATGATATGCACGTATATAATATGTAATAGCTATCATGTGTTTGCATGTATGAACATACGCTATATAAACTCATATTTTAAATATGTCATTTCTCTCATTTAAATGTTTTAGAGGGATTTTATTTTAAACTGATCCTTCTATTCCCCAAGTGTCTTTTGATTTATCATATGGAGGGGCCTAGAATCCTTAAAATAATTGAAAACATCTCTACTAAATGTAGTTCAGTCCACTGTAATCTGAAGACTAGGGAAAAAAATCAAGAAAAGTGCAACCCCTCCATCTAATGGAAAATTATATAAATGAGAAGGTTATCCAAAGGGAAAATGCACACCCAAACTTTTGAATTTCCACACTGGCAGGTTCTATGAGAACGAGAGCTTCCATCTGGCTGAGAAAGAAGAAATGTGTGACCTCCAGACGAGTAGGAGAGGGCTGCTTTAAAGATGAGAAATGAAAATGTCACCAAAATTTTGAGAAAATACTGCTTCCCAGGAGCAGATTAATGAAGCAGAAGCGGAGCTCCAACTGTCAGCAGCTGAATTATTAACAGGAGAAGCAGAACCTGGGGACAGGTGCGGGCTTGTCCAAGAATCGAAGGCTCTTACACCACATCTCCAAGTGAATCACAAGACGCCTCATCTGACTTTTATCTGAACATTTTCATGCCTCATTTGCTCAAGACTTTAACATTTTTAATAGTTCATATTTGTTACATAAATCTGTATCCATTTCCTTCCACAGAGGCATAGTCGTAAATTTTAAGTGGGTAAAAATGGGAAAAGAAAGCAAATTGATATTACCACGGGGTACTCATCTTAGATCTGTTTCCAGTTAAACATCACACATGTTAAGAACTTCTTTGAATATTTTCTTACCAAGTGAGGTAGAATAGTCAATTAAATTCTGTACCTTTGGTTGATGTCACAAAGTTTAAAACCCTACTTTGTGAAAATACATCATGTGCAACACTTGCACCCTTATATAAAATTAAAATCTCCAACTCTAATTTCTCATTTGGAAATAATTAATGATTCTAGTGTATTTTCAGCATTAGATAAAATAGAATATTCAGAATGAAGCTGTTTGTTCTTCCTTATTCTAAAACCTCAGATTTTGCTATGTTCTTATTTTTCTTCTCCAAGCCATTAAAAATAAGATACACTGGTATTGTAAACCACAGAAAAGTATTTGTTGAAAAGGAAGTCAAATAGATAGAAGTCTGTTGACACCCTTAACTGTGAAGTGGGAATATCTTTTATCTCGGAACATAAAATTAGGGAAATTCAGAATATTGTGGTATTTATTTTCCTTTAATAAGCATTTGAAATTTTTCTAAATTGCATGCAAAAAAATTAAAATTATTGTCTTTATTGTACCAAAAATGTTGACCCGATTTAAGGATTTAAAAAAAAGGGAGGTAGGACAGGATTGAGAGGAGATGAGGGAGGGGGCCACATCTGGAATACAAAGTGAATAAATTGTGATAAATAATAAATGAAAATAAAAATAAATTTAATGTATAGAAGCTTTTTAAGGTGGCAAGACAACCTGTAACTATTAATAATCACCCTACCTTGAGGGACTGTTTTTGACAGGAACTCAGTGGCTGGTTCTTTGATCACCTCCCCCTAGGGGCAGGGGGGAGCCTTACCAGGCCACATTGGAGGACAATGCAGCCGGTCCTGATGAGGCCTGATAGGCTAAGACCAGATGGAAGAGGAGGAGGACCTCCCTTATCAGTGGACTTGGAGAGGGGCCTGGGAGGAGATGAGGGAGAGAGGGTGGGATTGGGAGGATATGAAGGAGGTAGCTACAGCTAGGATGCAAAGTGAATAAACTCTAATTAATATAAAAAATTAAAAAAGAGGGACAACATGGCGGTGCCAGGAGAACACTGCGTCTGAGGAGCAGGACAACATTTTCTGTACAGCGACTGAACTCTGGGACCTAAAACAACAGCAATCATGTTTCCCAGGTGAGAGGAAACCCCCACGGTGTGGGAATCAGTTGGGTCGGGTCCACGCTCATGCCACCCAGCCAGAACCTGGAAGAGATCCCGGATTGCGCAGGCACTAGGTAGCCAGACTAGAGCCACAGGCCTGCTTGTTCTGATCACCTTCCCAGGCTGATAGGTGAGCACAAAAACACTAGAGACTGGGAGTCCCAGTCACGAGAAAAACCCACGGGAAGGAAAGCAGGGAAACTGGCCATGGGTCACCCAGGCTTTACCTTGAAAAAGTCTCACAGACCTGAGGGTAGGAGCCACCATCAGTGAACTGAGCTCAAGCCTTGAGCCTGGAGAGTGGCTGCACACCCAGCTCTCTGGCACAGATGAAGCTGTGCGCCCCAGTGCAACAGAGACTGGGAGTCCCTGTCGGGAGAGGCCCCACAGGGAAGGAAGGAAACGGTGCTGACTTAGGTCACCCAGGCTTTGCTTGGTAAAAATCTCGCAGACCAGCGGTACTAACCACCATCACTAAACTGGGCTCAGGCCACAAGAATTGAGAGTGGCTGTGCACAGCTCTCTGGCACAGATGGAGCTGTGTGCCCCAGTGCAGCAGAGACTGGGAGCCCCTGTCAGGAGAGGCCCCACAGGGAAGGAAGGAAACAGTGCTGACTAGGGCCACCCAGGCTTTGCCTGGGGAAGGTCTCATAGACCAGCATGTACAAACAGCCATCACTGAACTGGGCCCAAGCCAGGAGCACAGAGAGTGGTTGGGCGCCCAACTTTCCAGCACAGACAGAACTGTGCGCCCCTTGACACCAGAGACTTGGAGTGACTATCAGGAGAAATACTAACAGGGAAGGAAACAAAGGGGACAGATTTAGGCCACCCAATATATCCCCGGAAAAGGTCCCCCAGACTGGCCCAACCCAGGGACCTGCTGTGCATCATATAGCCTGCTGTTACCAGGAAAGCAGTACTCACCCGCCACAGATTACTGCTTGGGTACTGGGGCATAGAGCCCCAACCTCAGACCTACAAAAGCCCAGGATCCCCAAGATCAACCCCCAGATACTGCTCCAAGGGGCAACCAGTTATCCCTAACAAAACTGACCAAACCAAGGGACACACAGGTTACAGCAGCAACTCACTAAATTACAGCAAGAAAACCAGAAGCAGGAGACCTGTCTCCAGAACTTCTCCCGGTGAGAGGAGAGCCCTCTCAATTAACAAGGACCACAGTTACCACTCAGGTCTCTATGCCTGAGGTGAGCTGTGGCATCTCCTGAAAAACACCAGCCATACAGTGACTATCCCCAAAAAGCTGAGGAAGCTTCCTTCAGGAAAAACCATCTTCCTGACCAGGGGATTCTCTCTACCACAGGATTCCAGGAACCATCAGAAACTAACTCCAAATACCTACAATAGCCCAATGGGTAGAGGCCAGCATAAAAGCTCAACCAATAAAAGACAGAGCAATATGGCATCTCCAGAAACCAGTTATCCAGGAGCAAGTAGCCCTGGACACCCCAGCATAAATAAAATTCAAGGAGATGGACTAACATCTATGTCCAGGAAGAGGATAATAGAGGAAACAAATGAAATGCATAAAGACCTAGAGGAAGATAAACTCAGAGAGGTTATGGCCATCTGTAAAGAAATAGAGGAAGATAAAAACACACAGATTATGGTCATCCATAAAGAAATAGAAGATAAAGAAAAACAGATTATGGCCATCCGTGAAGAAATACAGCAAGTTGCAGCCAAACAGTTTGTGGCCTTTAGAGAGGAAATGTTTAAAACACTGAAAGAAATAAAAGAAACAAAGGATTGTTCAAACAAACAGCTGACAGAATTGAAGGAAAAACAGGAAAATACAGTCAGACAGGTGAAGAAAACGAACAAAATGGCTCAAAACCTGAAGATAGAATTGGAAAAATTAAAGAAAACACAAATGGAGGAAACTGTGGAGAGAAAAAACTTAGGGAAGAAAACAGGAGCTACAGAGGTAAGCATAACCAATAGAGGACAAGAGATGGAAGAAACAATCTCGGGTGTGGAAGATACAATGGAAGAAATCTATGTGTCTGTCAAAGAAAATGTTAAATCTAAAAAAATCCTGACATGAACCAGCCAAGAAATGAACCAGCCAAGACAACATAAAAAGACAAAACCTAAAAATAATAGGAATAGAGGAAAAAGCAGATTCCTTCCTCCAAGGCCCAAAAATATCTTCAACAAAACCATTGAAGAAAACTTCCCAACTTAAAGGGCAGGCCAATAAGAATACAAGAGGCCTACAGAACATGCAGTTAAGTAGACCAGAAAAGAAAATCCTCCCACCACATAATAATCAAAACAGTAAGTACACAGAACAAAGAAAAAATACTAAAAGTTGAAAGAGAAAAGGGCCAAGTAACATATAATGGTAAAACAATTAGAATCACACCTGATTTTTCAACAGAGACTATGAAAACCAGAAGGGCCTGGACTGATATCATGCAGACTCTAAGAGAACACAGATGTAAGCCCAGGATACTATATCCAGCAAAACTCTCAATCCTCATAGATGGAGAAAAAAAGATATTCAATGACAAAAACGAATTTCAACAATACCTACACACAAATCCAGCATTACAGAAGACACTAGAAGGAAAAATACAACCCAAGAAAACTAGCTATTTTCAAGGAAACACAGGAAATAATTAACCTCACTACAGTAAAACAATAAGTAACCAAGCACACAACCTTATGACCACAGCCAACATCAAAATCAAAGAATCTAACAGCCACTGCTCATTAATCTCTTTCAACATAAATGGACTCATTTCTCCAATAAAAAGACACGGACTAACAGAATGCATGCATAAACAAGACCCAGCAATCTATAGTATACAAGAAACACACCTAAGACACAAAGATAGACATTAGTTGAGGATAAAGAGTGGAGGGTTGGAAATGGACCAAAGAAGCAAACAGAGTAGCCATTCTAATATCTGATAAAATAGACTTTCAGCCAAAATTAATCAAAAGAGATGGGGAAGGACACTTCATACTCATCAAGGGAAAATTCCACCAGGAAAACATCACAATCCTGAACATCTATGCCCCAAATACAAGAGCACCCACATTTGTAAAAGAAACATTGATAAAACTTAAACCACACATAGATCCCCACACATTAATAGAGGGAGACTACAACACTCCACTCTCAACAAAACACAGGTCAACAAAACAGAAACTAAACAAAGAAACAATGTCTCTTACAGAGATAATGGATCAAATGGACCTAACAGACATTTACAGAACCTTACACCCAAACACAAAAGAATTTACTATCTTCTCAGCAGCACATGGAACCTTCTCCAAAACAGACCACATACTTGGTCACAAAGTGAGCCTCAAGTGAGCAAAAAGATTGAAATAATCCCTTGAATCTTATCTGATCTCCATGGAATAAAGCTGGACCTCAACAACAACAGAAATAGCAAAAAGTCTATACATAGCTGGAAACTGAACAACTTGCTACTAAATAACAGCTGGGTCAGGGAAAAATAAATAAAAAAATTAAAGTCTTTCTAGAATTCAATGAAAATGAGAGCACAACATATCGAAATGTGTGGGACACAAAGAAAGCACTGCTAAGAGGTAAGTTCATAGCACTAACTGCCTTCAAGAAGAAATTCGAGACAGCTCATTCAAGCAACTTAATGGCTCACTTAAAAACCCTAGAAAAAGAAGCAGACATACCAAAAAGGAGTAGATGGCTGGAAGTAAACTCAGGGCTGAAATCAATCAATTAGAAACAAATAAAACTATTCAAAGAATCAATGAAACCAAGAGCTGATTATCTGAAAAAAATCAACAAGATAGACAAACCCTTACCCAAGCTAACTAAAAGGCAGAGAGACACCATCCAAATCAACAAAATCAGAAATGAAAAGGGGGACATAACTACAGACACTGAGAAAATACAAACAATCATTAGAACTTACTTCAAAAATCTATATGCCACAAAATTTGAAAAATAAATGAAATGGACAATTTTCTTGATTGATTCCACTTACCAAAACTGAATCAAGACGAGGTAAATCAATTAAATAGTCCTATATCCCATAAGGAAATAAATAGAAGCAGTCATCGAAAGTCTCCCATCCAAAAAAGGACGGTACCAGATGGTTTCAGTGCAGAATTCTACCAGACCTTCAAAGAAGAACTATCCCCAGTTCTTGTCAAACTATTCCACAAAATAAAAACAGAAGGAACACTACCAAACTCATTCTATGAAGCCACAGTCACCTTGGTACCTAAACCCCACAGACCCAACAAAGAAAGAGAACTTCAGGCCAATCTCCCTTATGAACACTGATGCAAAAATACTCAACAAAATACTTGTAAACCGAATACAAGAACACATCAAAGATATCATCCACCATGACCAAGTAGGCTTCATCCCAGGTATGCAGGGGTAGTTCAATATACAGATACCCATCAATGTCATTTACCATATTAACAAACTGAAAGGAAAAAAAAACACATGATAATCTCCCTAGATGCTGAAAAAGCATTTGAAAAAATCCAACATCCATATGTGTTTAAAGTCTTGGAGAGATCAGGGATACAAGGCACATATCTAAACATAGTAAAGGCAATATACAGCAAGCCTATAACCAACATCAAACTGAACGGAGAGAAAAATAAATCAATCCCACTGAAATCAGGGACAAGGCAAGGCTGCCCACTCTCTCCATATCTCTTCAACATAGTTCTGGAAGTCCTTGCTAGAGCAATAAAACAGTTGAAGGAGATTAAAGGGATACAAACTTGGAAAGGAAGAAGTCAAAGTATCACTGTTTGCAAATGGTATGATAGTATACCTGAATGATCCCCAAAATTCTAATAGGTAACTCCTACAGCTGATAAACACCTTCAGGAAAGTGGCTGGATACAAAATTAACTCAAATTAAATCAGTAGCCTTCCTGTATACAAAAGACAAAAGGGCTGAGAAAGAAATTAGGGAAACAACACCCTTCACAATAGCCACAAATGACATAAAGTACCTTGGTGTGATCCTAACCAAGCAAGTCAAAGATTTGTATGAAAAAAAATTTTAAGTCTCTGAAGAAAGAATTAGAAGAAGATATGAGAAGATGGAAAGATCTCCCATGCTCATGGGTTGGCAGGATTAACATAGTAAAAATGGCCATCTTACCAAAAGCAATCTACAGATTCAATGCAATTCCCATCAAATTACCAACACAATTCTTTACAGACCTGGAAAGAAAAATTCTCAACTTCATATGGAATAACAAGAAACCCAGAATTGCTAAAACAATCCTCTATAATAGATCTTCTGGAGGTATCTCCATCCCGGATCTTAAGCTGTACTGTAGAGCAACAGTAATAAAAACTGCATGGTACTGCCATAGAAACAAAATGGTGGATCAATGGAACCAAACAGAAGACCCAGAAATAAACTCACACACTTATGGACACCTGATCTTTGAGAAAGATGCCAAAACCAAACAATGGAAAAAGGATAGCATCTTCAACAAATGGTGCTGGTCTAACTGGATGTCTACATGTAGAAAAAAGCAAATAGATCCATTCTTATCACCCTGCACAAAACTAAAGTCTAAGTGGATCAAAGTCCTCAACATAAAATCAGACACATTAAATCGGTTAGAAGAAAAAGTGGAGAATACCCTAGAACTCATTGGCACAGGAGACAACTTCCTGAACAGAACACCAACAGCACAGACTCTAAGAGCAACAATGAATAAATTGAACCTCATGAAACTTAAAATCTTCTGTAAAGCAAAGGACACCATCATCAAAACAAAACGAATGCCTACAGATTGGGAAAGAATCTTCACCAATACCCTTTATATGACAGAGGTCTAATATCCACTATATATATAAAGAACTAAAGAAGCTGAAAAGCAACAAACCTAGAAATCCAATTAAAAAATGGGGAACAGAGCTAAACAGGGAATTCTCTGTATTGGAATATAGAATGGCAGAGAAACACTCAAAAAAATGCTCAACCTCATTAGCCATCAGGGAAATGCAAATCAAAACGACCCTTAGATTTCACCTTACACCCATCAGAATGGCCAAAATGAAAAACTCTTGTGACAACACATGCTGGAGAGGCTGTGGAGAAAGGGGAACCCTCCTCCACTGCTGGTGGGAATGTAAACTTGTACAGCCACTCTGGAAATCAATCTGGTGCTTTCTTAGACAACTAGGAATAGTGCTTCCTCAAGATCCAGCCATAACACTCCTAGGCATATATCCAAAAGGGGCTCAAGTACACAAAAAGGACATTTGCTCAACCATGTTTGTAGCAGGTTTATTTGTGAGAGTCAGTAGCAGGAAAGAGCCCAATGCCCCTAAACTGAAGAATGGATGCAGAAATTATGGTACATCTACACAATGGAGTATTACTCAGAAATGAAAAATAAGGAAATCATGAAATTTGCAGGTAAATGGTGGGACCTGGAAAGGATCATCCTGAGTGAGCTGTTCCAGAAGCAGAAAGTCACACACAGTATATACTCACTCATATAGACATATAACATTGGATAAACCTACTAAAATCTGTACATCTATAGAAACTAATCAAAAGAGAGGACCCTGTCTAAAACACTCAATCCCCATCTTGAAATTTAAAGAGGAAGGACACCAGAAGAAGAAGAAAACAGGAAATAACCTAGAAAGTCGACATGGAGAGCCTCTGAAAGGCTCTGCCCTGCAGATTATCAAAGCACATGCTGAGACTTATGGCCAACTGTTGGGCAATGTGCAAGGAATCTTAAAGTGGGAAATAGTAAGATCTGGAGGGAACAGGAACTCCACAAGGAGAGCAACAGAACCAGAAATTTGACACAGGAGTCTTCCCAGAGACTCATACTCCAACCAAGTACCATGCATGGAGATAACCTAGAACCCCTGCACAGATGTAGCCCATTGCAGTTTAATGTCTAAGTGGGTTCCATAGTAATGGGAAGAAGGACTGCCTCTGACATAATCTGATTGGCCTGCTCTTTGATCACCTCCCCCTGAGGGGGGAGCAGTCTTACCAGGCCACAGAAGATGACAATGCAGCCACTCCTGATGAGATCTGATAGACTAAGATCAGAAGGAAGGAGAGGAGGACCTCCCCTATCAGTGAACTTGGGGAGGGGCATACGTGAAGAAGGGGGTGGGAGGGTGACATCGGGAGGGGAGAAGGGAAGGGCTTATGTGGGATACATAGTGAATTAAGTGTAATTAATAAAAAAACTTAGTGAGACAAAATAAAGAAAGTAGATTACAGCAATCTTATATGAATGAATGAATGAATGAAAAGTAATATTAAAAACTAATAAAGAAGGGCTGAGGAAAAAAATTTAGAAAGAGAGAGAGAATTTTCACAGATGAAACATATTTTTTTCTCTCCTCTGACCCACCAAACAGGTATTTATATCCAAAGGAAATACAAGGCTACACCCTCTGTTATAGCTTGAGTGTATCTCCCAAAATTAGATGCTCTGGAACCCATTCGTTAATGATTTTAGGTTGAAGAGTACCACCTAGAAGGAGGTGACTGTGCCGTAAAAATGAAGATGTAATGTATGAGTTAAGGCCTTCTTCTCATGAGTTATAGAATTTTGTCCTGAATAATTGTTTTGGTTGTCAGGAAATCAGGTTTGTACAACTCTGGGTGTCTTCATGAATGATGCCATATTGCATGGGCCACTTGATCATTCTCTTACTGTGATGAGCTAAACACCATAAGAGTCTCAAGAGACTCACAAGAATACCTTAATTTCTTTTGAGGTTGCCCAAACATTGTGTTATAGTAACAGAAACAAGCCTTGAGCACCTATAACTTCAATCCTCCAAGCAACTCTTCCAACTCTTTCAACATATCTTCTGAAGTTCACATTTTAAGAACACTGAACACTAAAAGATCTTTCATGGTTCCATCTCCTTCTGAAGATCTGATATCCTTGAAATAACACCTGAACAAATGCCAAGGTGAAAACTTTGCCAAAAAGATAGAAATAAATAACAGAAGCCAAACACGTTTTTTACTTCAGAGAGACACAGAGAAACTGAGTGCATAAAGATTCCATTTTCTCAAACAGAGCAGTGATGTCCTCTTTCCATGGAGCACAGTACATGGCTTGTTAGCACTGCAGATGGTGTGCGTTACAGCTCTGCTTTTGTGGGACTCTGTTGCACTTATATATGTGCAGCAAGTCACTTATATCTTCTCATACTCATGCTGCTGAATAACTGAGTGCCTGCTGGTACATAATATCTAGCCTAACATGTAGAAAGCAATTAAATGACAACGTTAATTAGTCAGCTAAATTATGAAGATCTTTACTAGTAGTAGTTACATTGCTTTCAGATACAAGGCTCAACATTTTACTTTCTAAATAATGCATTTAAAATTGTTTTTTCCTTTATAGTACAGAATTCTTCTGACCATCTGTATTCATAGGAGTAAAGACTGAAAAGGAGATTATATGATTTTAGAATAGTGGTCTCCCCTCCCTTTCACACACAAATACCACACGGTAAAAAGTCTAGACTTGTCACAGAATTAATTAAAAATGTGTGCATTTTCATTTGCCAATCTATACTTTATTATTTTTTTTATTTTTTTACTTTTATATTTGTGTGTGTGTTTATAAATGTTCAAGTGTAAGTGTGCCTGATAAGGGCTGAAGATATTGGATCCATTGGAGCGGAAGTTGCAGGCGGTGGTGAGGATCCTTACATGGATGCTGGAAACAAAATTCCATCCTCTATGAGAGTAACTAGCACTCAACTACTGAGCATTCTCTTCAGTTTCCAGAAGCATCTTGAATGTCTCTACCTTATTCCATCCCCAAAGTGGATCTCTGTGGGATTTGCTTTATTTCCTACTTGTAATACTGGCTGCATAAAAAAAAAATACTAATAAGTAGTCAAGAATATGGTAAACAGGATTCTTTATTCGTGCTTCTTTTTGGTCACTATGCTTCTTAATAAACAGGGTGGTTCATACTGGTCTTCTCTCCGCCCACCTCGGTTATGTTCCTCTATCCACCCTATCCGATTGTATCATTTTATGTATTATAACTCTTGACTATTACTAGCCCTAGGGTATTTTGCTTCTGCTTGCTGGTTTCCCTATAATGTGTATGTGGATATCCTGATAAATAGTGACTTCATTAAACTTTGTGCAAATTACTAAGCTTGAATGCTCCATCTAACTCTTCCCTGCTACTACATTAACTAACCCCAGAGATTTTTGCCTGGGGATTAAAAATGTGATTATATTTGCAAAATTCTATTTTCATCTATACTTTTTTTTTCATAATCAGTTTTCTTCCTGATATGCAGTATGGAAATAAATGATCTGAGCTGCATTCAATGTGGAATTCTTATAAGCTTTATGCACAAAGTAAATCCTCAGTTGTAGTTAAATGTCTGAAATGAGCAAATGGATGGATAACATATGGTTTTGAAATGGAGAAACTCATAACAAAAGTTTACCTAAGAAAGAAATGATTGTATTTAAATAGTTTTTGTACTGATTATTTTTATTGGAAGAAAATAGATGTTCATATTTTGGCTTTAAGGGGATAAGTGTTAATCATTATTAAAAATACACAGAAAATTATAAAATAAAAAAGACCTATTTATCTGTTCCATGTTGTCATTCTCCCATAAATTCTTTTACATATAATTATTATAAGCAAACAATTTAAAATAAATAGAACAGTAAGAGGAAGATTTTGAACAAAATAAAAACTGTTGATGAAATATCTTCCTTACTGCAAGTGGGAAAATACCAAGATATATATCATGGATATTTTTTAACATATAACAAGGATGATTTTATGCAATATAGAGGTTGGGTTATTTTTTGTTTATAAATTGTGTATATATTTTTGTTTACTTTTTGTTACATGGGTTGGGTTACTTTTGGTTTAAAATATTTAAATTTCCAAATCATTCCTAAATAAGCATAAAATACATCAATGTAAAACACGTTTACTTTAGATAACACATTGTTTATCTAAAGTGAAAAAAATGGATGTAAAAGTTTTTCATACTTTTTGTGTATGTGTGTGTGCATGTATGATTCAAGTATATGAATATGTGTGTTAGCACACCCATGCACAAATATAAGTGACAAGAAAGAGACTTTGGGTATCTTGCTCTCTCGTTGTCTGCCTATTGTGTAGAAACAGGGCTCCTTGAACTGGAAGCTCACCATTTTCATCAGCCTAGTTGAATGCCAAGCTCTTTGTATCTGTCTATCTCCACCCCTCAAGGCTGAGTTTGCCGCTTTGTATACATATTTCAAACCCATTACTGAGCCTTCTCCCCCTCCCATATGTTTTATTTTATATATATATTATATATATACATACATACATACATATATATGTGTATATATATATATGTGTGTGTGTGTGTGTGTGTGTGTGTGTGTGTGTGCGTGTGTGTGTGTGTGTGTGTGTATATGTGTGTATTCCTGGCATGAACTTCTTCCAAACATATATCTAAATTACTTTGGCTATTCAATTTTGAAGAATAAAGGGAACTTTCTAAAATTAACTATATTTTATAATAAAGACCCAAATCACCAGCAATGCTTTTTTATGAGAAGACTTCAAGAAGGACTGCCTAATTCCTCTAAATTATAGTTAATTAATGCATGAATCTTTCTATTCTTTCTTAGAACCAAACTTTCATTTTCAATTAGAAATCATGCCAGATCAATATACATTTTTAAATACAAAGGGTATCATACGGTAACAAAGCAAGAGGTTTTAGAACAAAATCACCTTAATTAACTGGAATTTAACTCACAGTCATTTTTTGTCTTTGTGACATATTTTCATTTCAATAGTCAGGAAAACAAGTACCATGTCTGCTATTAATGTGACTACCATTTAATAAAGCCCACTTTCAACTTTATGAGAGTGGGAAATACATCAAATTTGCCAAAAACATCAGAGTTTATCACAGGGTAACTTCTATGACCCATTCCCTCCACCTTGTGAGAGTGTGTTTGCTTACGTGTGTGTGTGTCTGTGTGTGTGTGAGTAAGAGAGAGAAAGTACATTTGTGACTGTGCTTCCACACATAAAAGTCAGAAGTCCATGCTTTTGAATTATGTCTCTGTCAATCAATCCCAGTACGGACAAATGTACTAACATACCTAGCTTTTTGGATGTAAGATAGAGAACTGAACTCAAGACCCACACTGGCATAGAAAGCATTTTACCCCCCAAGCCATCTTCCTAGTCCCTTCAACTGTCTTTTTTAATCTTGTTCTTATGCTACTAATTATATTTTTGAGGCATGCAATAAATTTAAGGTAGTTTTAATAATTTTTAACCTCTCAAAATGTTTTAGCCATATACCTTTGCTTATTTTTTTTTTTTT
>REGO01000364.1:1231035-1266171 GCA_010120015.1 Rhombomys opimus | reverse complement strand
TAAAAAAATTTTTTTTCTCTTTTCCTGACCACTTCTTTGCTATTATAATTCTGTAAGAAAGGACTTAATTTCTCTCTCCTCTCTTTCTTTCTTTCTTTCCTTCCTTCCTTTTTTCCTCCCTCCCTCCCTCCCTCCCTCCCTCCTTTCTTTCTTTCTTTCTTTCTTTCTTTCTTTCTTTCTTTCTTTCTTTCTTTCTTTCTTTCTTTCTTTCTTTCTTTCTTTCTTTCTTGATGGCTTCTATTTCCTTAAAGGTTATGGGATTATTTAAGTATTTTACCTGATACTGATTTAACTTTAGTAAGTGTTATTTGTCTAGAAATTCATCCATTCTATTTAGATTTTCCAGTTTTGTCGAGCAGAGGTTTTTGAAGTAAGACTAAAGATTCTAATGGAGACAGATGCAGAGACCCAAGGCCAAGAAATGTACTTAGGTCAGGGAGTGGATGGCAGGGTAGGGAAATCAGGACAGGTCAAGGATACCACAAGAAGATCTATAGAGTAAACTGACCAGGACCCAAGGTGGCTCACAGACTTAGCCACCAACCAAAGAGCTTGCATGGGTCACACTTAAGAACCACTGCTCATATGTAGCAGATGTGTTCATTAGTCCTCATGTACATACCCTAACAATGAGATTAGTGGTTGCCTCTGACAATGTTCCCAGCCTTTGCATTCAATTGCCTAAGCTGGACTGCCTTGTCTGGTCTCAGAAGGAAAGGAAAGGCTTAGACCTGATGAGACTTGGCCTCCCAGTCTGTGAAGAGAAGGGGAAAGAAGTAATAGGGAAAAAGGGCATGATGGTGGGATTGGGAAGAGAGGGGGAAGGGGACTGAGATCAGGATGTAAAATTAAAAAAAAAAAAAAACAGAGAATAAAAAATGTCTTTTTTCTTTTGAACTACATCTCAGATATTTTAAAGATGTGAAAATTTGTTATAACTTGGGCATATACAAGACTGTGTAAATAGTGGATACAAATTTGCAAAGCTAAAAAGAAACAAGAGCAGTGTAGACATGGAGCCCATTTTGTTTTCTCAGTCTGTGCTGAGAATTGCAATGCCCTTTCCAATTAATTGTCATTTATACAAAGAGCTTTGAAGTTAAGAAGAAAAGGATAATGGTTGTAATTAATGCAAGCAACAAGTAAGGCACTCATTAAAATCACTCCTGCATTCTTTTCTAAAATACATTTTTAAAAACAGAAAATAGCTGTAGGCTCATATCCCACACTTTTTGATGCATTTAATCAAACTTTAATCTTTAGATTCACAACTAGATATATATAAACTAAAATGAAAACCGTAAATACTAATTGATTAATTCATTGTTTATGAGTGCTAGTTTGCGCTTCTCTGTGAGAGAGAAATAAGGAATATTTGATGCTACATTTTGGGGTGACTGTAGAGGAAATTTTTTAATTAAAACAAAAATAGAAACATGAACGTTAAAAGTAAATAAATCTTCAGAGCAACTTGCAAAGGGTGATAAGGAAAGGTTATTGCTGTTTGACTTCATTAATTATAAATGTATAGATTATAGAAAGAACACTGGTTTTTCAAGACAGTTGTTTTAAAACATGCTAAAATATTTTTTCTCCTACTTGCCTCATATTTGTTAAATTCTTAAAATATATATGAATTAAGGATATATTCAAGTTTATAAATAAATAAACAGATGTCCCATGAATAATAACATGTCCACTAAAATACAGATCAACAATGAAGACTCAGCAAATGGAGAATGGAGCATGTGTATGTTGTAGAAAGAAATGAGTGTCCCAAATTCTGGATACCTGGAAGTCAGTATTTAATCAAGAGGTACTTCTTGACAATTCTAGGCTTTGTATCTGTCATCTCTCTGCTTATCTCCCTATAGTCTATCTCCTCTATCTATCTATCTATCTATCTATCTACATCATCATCATCATCTTTTTAGCTACCTATCATTTGTGCATCATTTATATCTTATCTATTTATTACCTACCACATATATATAAAGGTATATATAGAGAGAGGTATATATATATAAAGGTATATATATAGGTATATATATACACACACACATCATCATCTCTCTCTACGTTATATATCATCTATCTATCTAACATCTGCCTATTATTGATCATCTCTCTAACCAAATTCATTCTATCAATCATCTATCTGTAGATAATTTGATAATTTCTCTGCGTTCACTTCCTCAATTTACTGAAATAGGTTTTAGTTTACAAGTACTTACTGATTGCACACAAACCAACTAAGTTTAGTAATTTTTTAAGTTATATACTTACTACTAGACTTTGGCTTTTGAAGATTTGGCTGGAGAAGAGAGAATTAATGTCTAACACGGAGGGCATCAAGTGTTCATTCTCTGACTGCCAATACTCTCTCAGCCTACTAATTTTATAGGGGAAGTGAGTATTACCAGTTCCCATATGCCTATTTTAGCAGAGCGTAAAGAAAGAAAGGTTGAGGTCAAGGTTTAGTTCAAAGCTATCATCCTAAGTGATGTTTCTTCCTTGCAGAGTTCTAGGTCTTACATAGTTCCTGGCTCTGATCCTTCTTAGTAAAATCTTAGTCTTAATCTTAAGTAAATCCTACGAACCTCACATATATTATATTACACATTATTGCTTTCTGTGATTTCCTTAGGAGTTCCTAAATTCTAAATAATAGAAGTAAACTTTACATTTCTATTTGTAAAAATTATTTGCTAATAATCTTGGTAACAACACCATTTAACATCAAAAACTTCAATATACTTGTGTTTGTTTTGCTGTTATTTTTCCTCTTCATCTAATTGACATTTTGGTCTATTTTTTGTCTTTCACCTAGCAAACCTGAAAAGACAAAGAACAAGTTGTCAGCATCATCTTGGAATTTGGCGAGGATTTCTTGATATATCTTACCATAGCAGAGAGCATGGTATCTGTAGCCTACCCTCATCACCTTATACAGCTGATAATGTTCTCAGAGAAGTCTTGGAACTTCATTCTACCATAGTTAACTTACATTTAGATAAAACTTTGAGATTAAGTTTGTAACAGATGAACTTTTGAGAAGACTATTCAGTGGAGAGAATGTTTCTATATTATATGGAAGGAAATTTTTAGAAAACCTATGGCCTATAGAAAAGGCTAGAATAAAAGCTGGAACATATGGAAGGCATAAAGGATTCTGGGATAGAGACAGGTGAGGAGATTCATCTAGAAAGATATGAGGACAGATACTTGGTACCTAAGCAGAAATCACTAGCCATGCAGCAAAGTATAGATTAGTATAAATGAGTTATTTTAACTTAAGAGATAGCCAGAGAAGAGCCTATCTGTATGGCCTACATATCTGTAAATATATTTGAGAGTCATGAGTCATTGTTTCTGAACCTTGGGGCTGGGAGAAAAAAAAATATGCACTCTATTAAAAATGATGCCCACTTTCGTGGTAGTCATGTTATGTAAACATACCTAAAATTCCAAGCTTAAAACACAAGATTCAGGCCTTAAGCCAAGAATTCAGGACGCAGGAGCCAGATTAGCAACCCAGGGAATGCTCCTTTAAGATATGCCACTGTGGCAGGCTGAGCACTTGAGCAGAGGCTAAACTGTCATCTCTCTTATACCAGACACAATGGCACAGTAGCTTGACTTTTCCCAAGCACAGCAAAGTTAAAATCACAGCCCAGTCCAGGTACACAGTTTGGAAAAGCCTAGCCAGGGCTAGCAGAAGGTAGAACCAGGAGCCCTGAGCTTGCTTAATGGCTGGGGTTTGACTAATGACAATGAGAGTTACAATCTGATAAACTCCAGTATCTCTTCTGGTAAGGGATTGAGTTTGGAAAACAATAAAAGAGAAGTGAAACTGGGTATAAAAACAATGAAAGGAAAAAAAAACTTGGTTTGAAAATAGTAAAAAAAGCACTTAGATATTTGGAAGAAACATTTTCTGTGTTAAAAATAAAGGAAAACACAATAACACAATGTCCTCATACAACTTTGTTTTGATTGTCAGCATATGAATGGTCTTTTTTCAGTGACAGTTGCAGTTTTGTATATCCTCTTTAGAAGAGAAGAAAATAAGGCAGTTGTGGAGAAGGAAGAGACAAAAGAAAATGGGGGCCATAGAATATACATTGAAAAGAAAAAAAAAAAAAAAAACCTTTGATTCTCACCCAGGGTCCTCCTCCTTACTTAGCTCCTCTGGATATACAGATTTTAGTATGTTTATCCTATATTATATATCTAATATCCACTTATAAGTGAGCATATACCATGTGTGTTTTTCTGCTTCTGGGATAACTCACTCAGGATGATCTTTTCTAGTTCCCACCATTTGCCTGCAATTTTCATGATTTCCTTGTTTTTAATTGCTGAATAGTATTCCATTGTGGAGATGAGCCATCTTCATGCAGAAAGGCAAAGGGGATGTTAGAGGGCAAAAAGACAGGAGCCTACCACAGAGGGCCTCTGAAAGACTCTACCCAAAGGAGATGCTGAGACTCATAGCCAAAAATTGGCAGAGTGCAGGGAATCTTAGGAAAGAAGAAGGAGATAGGAATTTATGGAGGGGACAAGAGCTCCACGAAGAGAGCAACACATTAAAAAATTCTGGGCACAGGGGTATTTTTCTGAGATTAATACTTCAACCAAGGACCATGCATGGAGATAAACTAGAACTCCTAGAACCCTTGCATAGATGTAGCCCATGGCAGCTCAGTATCCAAGTGGGTTCCCTGGAAGTGGGAAGAGGAACTGTCCCTAACATGAACTCAGTGGCTGTCTCTTTGATCACCTCCACCTGATTAGGGAACAGCCTTACCAGGCCACAGAGAAAAACAATAGAGCCAGTCCTGATGAGACTTCATAGGCTAGTGTCAGAGGGAAAGGAAGGAGGACTTCCCTTATCAGTGGACTTGGGGAGTGGCATGAGAGGAAATAAGGAAGAGACAGTGGGATTGAGAGGGGATGAGGGAGGGGCTGCAGCAAGATATAAAGTAAATAAACTGTAATTTATAAAAATATAAATAATTTTTAAAGTGAAAAAAAAACCATTTGATTCAAAATTCAAAATTGGATTCAAAGGAATCCAATCTGGAACTTAAAATAACAGCAAAAGCGGTAGTTCCAGATGGAAGAAATGCACAAAGACTTGAGGAAAATTCAAAATGATATCTCATTAAGATGCTAGGTTAGAAAAAAACCTTCAGGTATAAGTGAACATGATCAGAGTAGACATATTGTATGTATATTGTCAAATTTCCACTATTAGATGAAGATGTACAGTAAATTTAAAATACAGATTTTACTTGCATTTTTCTACATGTAGACATCAGTTAGCCCAGCACCATTTGTTGAAGATGCTATATACTTTCCATTGTATGATTCTGACTTCTTTGACAAAAATAAAGTATCCGTAGGTGTGTGGGTTTATTTCTGGGTCTTTGATTTGATTCCATTGATCCACCAGTCTGTTTCTATGCCAGTACCATGCCATTTTTATTACTGTTGCTTTATAATACAGCTTGAGAGCTTTTCTGTTTTGTTTTGTTTTGTTTTTCCTTGTGAAACTGAGAATTGTTCTTTCAAGGTCTGTAAGGATTGTGTTGGTATTTTGATGAGAATTTCATTAAATCTGTAGATTGCTTTTGATAGGATGGCCATTTTCACTATGTTAATACTACCTATCCATGAGCATCGGAGAACTTTTCATCTTCTGAATCTTCTTCAGTTTTATCCAGAGGCTTGAATTTTTTAATACAGGTCTTTCAATTGCTTGGTTAGAGTCATAACAAGATACTTTACGTTATTTGTGGCTATTGTGAAGGTTGTTGTTTCCCTAATTTCTTTCTCAGCCATTTGTCTTTTGCACACAGGAGTAAAGTCCAAGTGGATCAAAGACCTCAACATAAAACCATATACACTGAATCTGTTAGACAAAAAAGGGGGTGGGGGAGAGCCTTGAACTCATTGGCACAAGAGACAAGTTCCTGAACAGAACACCAACAGCACAGGATCTAAGATCAACAATCAATAAATGGGGCCTCATGAAACTGAAAAACTTTTATAAAGCAAACAACACTGTCAACAGAACAAAATGACAGCCTACAGACTGGGAAAGGATCCTCACTAAACCTATATCTGACAGAGGGCTGATATCCAGAAAATATAGGGAATTAAAGAAGTTAAAAAGCAATAAATCAAGTAATCCAATTAAAAACTGGGGTATGGAGCTAAACAGAGAATTCTCAACAGAGGAATATCTAATGGCAGAGAAACACTTAAAGAAATGTTCAATGTCCTTAGGCATCCAGGAAATGCAAAACAAAACAACCCTGAGATTTTATCTCAGACCCTTTGTAATGGCTAACTTCAAAAACTCAAGGGGTGGCACATGCTAGAGAGAATGTGGAGAAAGGGGAACCCTCCTCCATTGCTGGTAGGAATGTAACCTTATACAAATACTTTGTAAATCAATCTGGCACTTTCTCAGAAAATTAGGAATAGTGCTACCTCAATATCCAGCTATAGCACTCTTGGGCATACACCCAAAAGATGTTCAACGATACAATAAGGACATTTGCTCGACTATGTTTGTAACAGCTTTATTCAAAATAGCCAGAATTAGTAAACAACCTAGATGTCCTTCAACTGAAGAATGAATACAGAAATTATTGTACATTTACATAATGTACTGCTACTCAGCAATTAAAAACAAAGAAATAATGAAAATTGCAAGCAAATGGATGGAACTAGAATAGATCATCCAGAGTGAGGTAACCCAGGAGCATAAAGACACACTGTATATACTTACTTATAGGTGGCTATTATCCCTGTAACATAGGAAAAACATAATAAAACCTATACTCCTAAAGAAGCTAAGCAACAAGGTATACCCTAGGAAGGAGGCTGAAACCTCATTCAGAAGGGCAAACAGGATAGACAACAGAAGTAGGAGAATACAGGAAACAGAACAGGAACCATCCACAGGGGTCCTCTTAAGGTCTCTACCCATCTGGGTATGGAAGGAGATGTTGAGACTCATAGCCAAATATTGGGCAGAGTGCAGGGAACCTTGTTTAAGTAAGGAGACAGAAAGATCTGGCTGGGACAGGAGCTCCACAAGGAGAACTAGAGAGTGAAAAAACCTACAGAGACTGATGCTCCAACCAAGGACCATGCCTGGAGAGGACTGACAACACCTGCTCAGATAAAGCCCATGACAGCTCAGTTTCCAAGTGGGTTCCCTAATAAGGATATCAGGAGCTATTTCTAACTCAAACTCAGTAGACAGATTTTGATCATGTCTCCCTGAGGTACAGCCTTGCCAGGCTACAGAGGAAGATGATTCAGCTAGCCCTGATGAGACTTGATAGGCTAGGGTCAGATAGCAAGCGAGGAGGTCTTCCTATCAGTGGACTAGGGGAGGGACATAGGGGTAAAAGAGGGAAGGTGAGTAGGACTGGGAAGAGATAAAAGGAGGCTACAGCAAGGTTATAAAGTGAATAAATTGTAATAAATAATAATAACTACATTAATGAATACCAAAAATGCATATCTTGTTTGGTATTGCCTTTTAATCAAGGTCAGACAATGGGTTGTATGCTTCACATTGCAGAGTTTAGAGAACTGAAATATATGTTCCATACCACTGATTCATATTCCCAATTCCAATGGGCTTGTCTCTCATTCTGAAAATGGTGATTCTCATATTGCACATTTATTAGTGATGAGGACTGTCTTGGAGGTGCCTTTGCAGATTGAGGCTGGTAGTGTTTTAGCATGTGTATTCATTGGAATAAAGCAGGTTTTTGCACGTTATGGCATAGAAGACGTTACAGATGTAACTTACAAGTCAAACGTTTATGGAAAGATTTAAGAAGAATTTAAAAGAGGTGCTCACAGAGTAGAAGAGGGATAAGGAATATCCCAGGGATAGATTAAATTGTGCTTTCTTGGCTTTGAAATTTTCAAAGGTCACCCGGACAGGTAGTTGAGCTGATAAAATGCACTGGAACTTAGAAAGGACTAATGAATTAAATCAATGTACATATGTGATAACTTCAGAATAGAAGAAAGTAGGCATATTGTGTTGGGGAGGTGATTTTTGCTTTTGCTCCAACAAAAAATAAAAGTTATATCTTTCATCCAAACTGTTAGAAATCAGATTTGACAGAGACCCCTTGAAGATCTTGCTTACAGAAAGAAGGGAGAAAATAAAAAAGAGCAAGGCAGGTTGTATATATGCTGATCCCTCAAGATGGGAACAGCTCTGAGACTGGCTGAGATATGAATGTCTATGCATAACCAGCAAATATAATTGGCTACAGAGCCCTTGAGATCTATAATGACATCTTATCATACAGCATAGATAAAAATTGGTATTAAAGTTTGGTATACAATCCAAACTGGCTTATAAATGAAGAAATATGTTTTTCATCTGCTCAAACAAAGGGCAAAGAATCATCTTTAAATGATGTGTGCACACTGCACATTTGATACATTGGATATTACAGAACTGTATATTACTTGTGAGAGTTTTTATGTTTACAGAACAAAAGGACAAAATCCAAAGGGGATGGAGATGGCCTTGACAAGACAACAAATGATCCAGCCTCAGACTGACTCAGTCACTGTTTCATCAAAAGCATGCCTCCAGGACAACTCCAACTCAATTAGCTCAGTCGGTCCAGCTTTTCATGCTGTTCCAAACAGGACTTCATTTGAGCCTGCATTTTCACAGCATTTAGAGACTGGACAACAAATGTTACAGCTAGCTTTTCTAACGATTTTTCTAGAAGTGCGGGAAATACAATTTTAGGAAAAACAATATCTTAAGGAAGTAGCTGTTGTGTAAATCTTTCAAAAATCTTAGGAGTTTTACTTACTTACATTCAGTGCCAAAGCAGTGTCTTAGTGGGGGTTAACAATGAAATGCTCATTTCTTCTATGTAAGGAGTTGTGCTAGAATCTGGATACATAATTCAGCATATTCTCTGCCCTCTACACCATAAACACACTTCAAACATTACTGGAATGATAGATAAATAGTAAATATTAAAATATGAATGTGGATGAGGTGCCACACAAGCAATGAGACTGCAACAATTTCTTCTCCCTTGAGGAAGATTTACTACATTAAGGCAGCATTTATGATGAGCCTTGAAGGATGAGTTTTGTTTATCTGGTGGGAAGGAATGAGTATTTATTTCTAGGGCAAAGGTACAGAGTGGGCAAGGATATGGAGGCATGAAATTACAGAGTTGCAACCATAAATATTAATGTAAGAAACAATGCTTACTAGGGAATTTTCTTCTCAGCTTTAAATGAATTGTAATATTTACAAGACTATCACAGGCTGTCTTGTTCCAGTTACTCGGATAAGTTTAGATCTGAAAGTAAAGCCTCCTAGACAGACAGCATGTCTCTGCGGTGTCTACACAGCTGTTCACACATTTGACCACAGACAATTTCTTGCAAGATTCCTTTACCTCTGTCTACTGAAAGTTCAAGCAATGGAAGAGTATTCAAGTCTTAAAAGTGCATTAAATATTCATATTGTCAGGCTAAAGTTGACTTTATGCATAAAAATGGAATATGGAAGGCTGCCATATCTGAGTGTGGAGTCCTTGAATGAACAGTTTAAAGTATTTGGTGTCACGAAGAGCACAGGCAGTATAGAACTGGAAAAAAAAAAGAGTGGAGACGTTGTAGGAAACAACTTACCTCCTTATTTACTAGATATATAAACAGTTATTTTCTGTTTTGATAAAAGATATAGGCAGAATTTTAAGACAGCAATTGTATTTTATCCAGAATTTAAAATTTTCACTTTAAAGCAAAGGAGAATTTTGTATGTGGTAGCAAACTAATAACTTAAGCGTTCTTCTGTTTTTGTTTTTCCTTAAGGATGGTTTCTTTGTTTTATAATATGACCTCGCTATTGGAGACATAGGCTCTCCAACAAAAAGAAAAGTAGCAATAACAATATATGGGACAAAAGGTTAAAGACATATGTGGTTTCACTGTGACAGTGGAGTAGCTCCTCAAAAGCTTATAATTTTGGTTACTGAGCTTTAGAAAAAAGGAAATATAATGAAAGATAATTTATGCCACAATGTTACCTTGACTATAGAAAGAATATGGTTCTCCAAAGAGAGATATTAATAAAGGTAATTTTTCAACACATCATCTGTGTTTTCTATGACAGATTGTTTTCTAATACGATAAGAGACAATTTTGTAAAAATGGTAAAATCATAATTTCAATTTGTGAATGAATTATCTGTGAGGCTCCAAAGCAACTCATTCCATTATTAGTGAGAAGCTGGTGGAGCAGAGAATATGAGCTCAACACACAGTATGTAAAACTATAAAAAAAGCTAAAATTATTAGCCTGATCCTCTCAGTTCTCAATATTTGAAACATTAGAAATATTGTAAGTGATGAATCAGGGTTTTTATTGATATATTTTAAAGCCATATAAATTCCTCAGAAAAGGAGCCATTGAATGATTGAGGGAGGAAAATTGTCTTTTTTAAATCTGGCAAAATGCTGAGATTACTATGTCTCATTCTGAGTAAAAACAGAAAGTAAGTTGTGTCCCAACAACCATTTGATGTTTTGCTGGGCAGTTCTAATTGTATAACCTCTTTATTCACTCCAAGATCATGGGTGTGTCTCCACTGTCATGTTTTACTGAATCTGGGGAAAATAAAAGGATGTAAAACATTAAGTAATATGCCTATATAACCCAGATAATTAAAGAAAATTAGGTATGCAAACAATATCAATTATTTCTAAAACCTACATTCATGTGTTTTGATTTAAACACTTCTTTCATTTTCCTTTGCTGCATCTCTAAGGTAGAGTAGTTAAGGCTCTTCAGGTTTCATCTCTGAGATGATATCCTCTTCCTTCTGTTCTCTTAACTACAATAGACCATTCAGTGATCCTCGGTGATGAACTTACATGTATGAAATTGAGTCATGATTTTTTCCCATTTAAGTTCCCTTTCTTTTGCCATTTTTTTTCACTGCTCCAATTATTTCTTCTTTGGAGGTTTCCCCTTTCCATTCATCTCTTGGATCAATGTTCTTTCTCTTGCACAGAATAAAGATCATGAATTAGAGGCACTCATGTCATGTTTCCAGATTACCAGTTACCAATTAAGAAAGATCATTCACAAACAGATATAATTCTTCAATTACGTGACATCTTAAGAGTGGTCTTTCTCTAATGCTGGCATCCCAAGCCACATCAAAGTGACTGAAATGTATTTCATATCATTTTACCTTGATGACTATTTAGTTTGGCCTTGCTCCCATTCTGTGAGGCAAGCAAAAGGAGCCTTTCTTTGCATTTCAGGGCCATTTATCATTTCTGCCTTTCAAAAGAAGTGAGAGGGTAGTAGTAATACTAAGCCAAAGGCTGTGAGAAGAGTCCAGACCGACCTCATTGTTTTCTAATTGTTTAGAATCATCTTAGCTGACCTTGTATTTCAGAATAACCCAGACTCAAAGCACTGAGGTTGATGATTCCCATGATATATTATGGCCAAAATGAGCCATCAAATATTGAATGAGGCTCTGGGTTCCAAGAAAGATGACCCCATAACTGCTGGTGATTGGCTCTGCAGTTGGAAGGCTAGTTTTCCTCTTCTGTGCCTATAAGTTCTCACACATGTAAAATGAGGAAATGGGAACTTGATCATTTTTTTACATCTTTATTAGCAGATTAAAGTGTTAGCTTTTCCTGTTCAAGTCGTTCATCGAATATATCTGTCATGACCTTTTTAATTCCATGTGTAAAATTTATAAATAAGAGTATATAGATGTAGCCCATGGCAGTTCATTGGCCAAGAGGGTTACATAGTAATGGGAAGAGGGACTGCCTCTGACACAATCTGATTGGCCTCCTCTTTGACCACCTCCCCCTGAGGGGGGAGCAGCCTTACCAGGCCACAGAAGATGACAATGCAGCCATTCCTGATGTGATCTGATAGACTAAGATCAGAAGGAAGGAGAGGAGGACCTCCCCTATCAGTGGACTTGGGGAGGAGCATGCATGCAGAAAGCAGAGGAAGGGTGGGATCGGGAGGGGAGGAGGGAGGGGCTTATGGGGGGATACAAAATGAATAAAGTGTAATTAATAATAATAATAAAAGAAAAATAAATAAAAAAGAGTATGTTATAGATATTGACATACAGATTTTCTCACAATGAATACATATGTGCAGCAACTAATGTTTTATAACACCACTGCTGGTTGCATTTTATGAATTTAATACAAAACTAGACATATCCGGGAAGAGGGAATCTCAGTTGAGAAAATGCCTCTATATAATTGTCCTGTGGGTGAGTCTGTGGGATAATGTCTTTGATTGGTGATTGATGTGGGAGGGCTGGGTTCACTGTTGGCAGTGCTACCCCTTGGCTGGTCATCTGTATAAAGAAGCAAGATAAAATAAGATAAAGTCAATAATTAACATTTCCCTTGAAACTCTGAACCAGTTCCTGCCCCAGGCTCCTCTGCTGTCTTCTCTCTGTGATTGAGTTATAAGGAATAAGGTAAAAAACAAACAAACAAACAAAAAAACTTTGCTCTTCTTCAACTTGCTTTTGATAGTGGCATTTTATCACAACAATAAGAACCTTAACTAAAGCAAAATTTGATTGCATCATGCTGATAGCATGATAATTTCTGTAGTATTTTCAGACACTGTTTGGCGTCTGTTGTTTAATATTAAGTTGCATAAATATCTTCATAAATGATCATGAATGTCTTACTCAGTCCCACAAAATATGCTATTTCTCTCCAATGATAAGCACATACAACAGCTTAGTAAATATCCCAATGCATTCCGTATTGTAGAAGTGTTTATTTCAACTTGAATATGAACATGGACCCAGATCCATACTACATTTACCTTTGGCAAGGGTGGGACTGTATTTTGAATATCACATTATCACATAACTTTTATGTTCATTCATCTATAAGTCTCACAGAACTTTCTGCACCAACACATATAGAATCTCAAACTTCTGCAAATAGATACATATCTTTGCATTTTTAACATACATTTAGTTATTAATAGTATAACAAGCTACTAGAAAATGTATTTACATTATTTTTGTTTTGATTTACTTATTTATTATCTTAAGATATATATGTGTGTATGTGTATATAAATATATGTATATATATATGTTTATGTATATATAGTGATAGCCCAGTATTTCCTTAAGTTTTAATTTATAGAAATGTAATGTTATTCTGCTTTAACAATGAACTTATATTTATAGTGGTAGGAATTAGTATTTTGATGAGTGATGTTTATCTTTTACTCTATTACTGGATGGGACAAAGGACAGCATCGTTTATGGATTTGAGAAAGGACCAAAAACTCCTAAGATAAATCACAATGATTTTTTTCATAGATGGCTGAGACTAGCTTCTTCCTCTCAAATGCCCCTTGGTCTGTCTCAGTAAAACTGAAGGGACGGTAAATCTAGAAAAACGCACACTAAAAAAATAAGCAAGAGGACTTTCAAGAAATGTCAAGCACACATTCACTTACTATTTTATTATTTATTTATTTTCTTACTCATCTATTCTCCCACAAGACGGTTCTTAAACAATTGTCCAATTACATAAAGTTCAGTGTAGGAAATGACCAAAATTACTAGTTGTCACTAAGGATTCTGGAAGGCAAAACAAATGAAGAAGGTTATTTATAGACCACTCACTGTTTTTTATTTCCGGTTTAGTATTAATCTTGTTTATTTCTGGTACAAGTGGCTAAGGATTTTGTTTTTCTTTCAGTTACATAGATACTTAGTGGTTCAGAGAATGACTTCTTCCAATGAATAGAATGTAAGGTTTACTGTTAAACAAAACTGTCTGAGTCCAAGCTAATCAATGACATGGAGTGTATCTTTCTTTAGCTATTTCCCAGTTTCTTGTTCCAGGAAACATCAGCTGGTTATATTGTGTTGTATTTAAGACAAGACTCACCAGGATGTGAAATATACAGTTATGACTGCTTAATGTTTTGTCATTTTACTCTGTACTGTCAACTTGTATGAGCTTAAAGCAGTAAAGATGAATTGAAGCAGAAGTTGCTGACCAGTGTCTGGACAAAGGTGGGCATTAGAAGTCTATTTTGTTTTGGGTCAGTGCTGAGAGTGGAATGTAGGAACATACTCTACAAGTTAGCTGTCCTACTACTAGGTTATGCATACGCTGTTAATTCACTTTCTTACAGTATAACAAGTCAGAGCAAAGAGAGAAGTCCTGCTTAACAAGAAATAGAAACAAGACTTTCCTATAAAAAATCGCAAACTATTAGAGAAGAGATTTACAGTAGATGCCTACAACTAGGTGAACTGAAATGCTCTAAAAAGTGTTGAGCTTGCTTTAGTAATGTTATCCTTAAACTAAGGTTACCTTAAGATTAAGGTATGGACATATTAGAAGCAGTCTTTAAATGATCTACCAAGCTAGAAAATCAGAATTTTAGGAAATTGTCTGCATTTATATGTACTTTGTGATTATTATAGCTATTTTGACTTCTGATAGTCTCTGTGGTGGATGACAACCTCTAATTTTTACATGTCTGATATATATATATATATATATATATATATATATCAGACATGTAAAAAAATATATATATCAATGCCAAGATATGTGTGTGTGTCTGTGTCTGTGTGTGTATGCGCATTTTTTCAAGATCCCATGGCATTTAAAAACTGTTCATAAGAGTATTAATTAAAATATAAAGTCACTAGTTAGTTGGAATGTTGGAATTTGGATTTATAAAAACAGAGAAAAAAACATTTTTATTCACTGACCATTCAGTGATGTCAATTATCAGGAGCCATCCAATTGTGCTGTTTTAATAAAGACTATTTGATGGATATGCAAACCCAAAGATAATATTTTAAATAGTCTCTAGTAACTTAGCTTTTATATAGGCTCATTAGAAATCTATTGGATTTTATAATAGGAATTATTGAGATTTAGTTATGTTATTACTTATGCTATCTGGCTAATGGAGAAAATAGTCTTACAAAACGAAGACAAATATGTTTTTTTAAAAAAGGTGGAGGGAAGAGAGGAGAGTAGAAGAATCTTATTTTTAAGTTTTTCTATGAGATTATTAGATCGACAGAGATGTGTGTGATGAGGCAAGCTCTGTTTCTTACCTCTTTTTATACATGGATAAATCTTTCTTTTCATCATTGAATCTTTTTCTTTCTGGACACACTCACATTTTAGACATCTGGATCATTTCCTCTCTCTTTGCTTCTACTTGCCTTAACTTTTCCATCCAAATGCTTTCAAAGTTGGTTGTAATAGTCATTTTCTCCTGCGCCTATCTTCAGGTTTATTACACTTTCAGCTTTGTCTGGATATCCTGTTTGTAACTTTGACAGTTAGTATTCATTGAACTCTTTTTTTTTTTAATTACAGTTTATTCACTATGCATCCCCCCTGTAGCTCCCTTCCTCTTCCCCTCCCAATCCAACTCTCCTTCCCACTTCTCCACCCATGTCCCTCTCCAAGTCCACTGATAGGAGAGGTCGTCCTCTCCTCCCTGCTGATGCTAGTCTATCCGGTCTCATCAGGAGTCACTGCATTATCTTCCTCTGTGGCCTGGTAAAGCTGCTCCCCCCTCAGGGGTAGGTTATCAAAGAGCATCATGAACTCTTAATAGAATGGGATCAATACAGGGCTTAACCATAAAGTGTATTTTTTTCTTCCCTGAATATTTCTAATATTAATTAACCAGTCTATTATATGTATGTTTGCATGTATGTGTGTGAAGGTGACTACGTATCCAAAAGACAGCATTAAAAATTAGACAAGCACACACACATACATGACATACACAACTTTTAGAAGTACAATTTCCTGTCTTCCACTCTCTCCTTTCACGTTACTGAGGTAGGGTTTGGTTCTTTTTTTTTTTTTTTTTTTTTTTTTTTTTTTTTTTTTTTTTTTAAGCTGTTGCACTGCTAGCTGCTACTCTACTCCCAGGCAACTGATTTTAATTCGGTGTATTTGTTTTCTTGCCGTGTCCCTAACTGCCATAAGAGTATGAATATTACAAATGGGCACCACCACCTTCCTCTTTTTATGTGGAGAGCAGGGATGAAACTCAGGTCAGTAGGATTGAAGACTAGCCCTTTTATTTATTGAATAATCTCAATGGCCATTGTGGAAAATTACTTTTATTTTCTGCTTTTTTACCGTTTGAATATTTTTATATCTATATGAAGAATATTCATAATTTTTACCTCTATTCTCCTCCTTTAATTTCTTTCTTTCCTACTGGCATTATTCTTCTCAAGAGCACCTCCTTATGCAAACATCCATGTGTAGATTTTTGTGTCTGTTCTATAGAGTTAATTAAAAGTTAGGTGTATAAGATTGGGTATGTCACTGAAGAAGAGGCACCTCCAAGGAGCATTAATTGCCACTGTGCCTCTAGAGGAAGGATATCTCATAAGCTAGTCCACCTTCCCTGATGAAATATTGATTGGCTCAATTATGTACACATTTTAAAGACATAAAAATGAGGCTGCAGGAAATTCTTGAAGGCCCTGGATTAGCTATGTCCAGAACATTATTATTTTTACATATTCCACCTCTCTCTCTCTCTCTCTCTGTTGGTTTGGGATATCCACATGACTGAAGGTGATACTTGAACCTAGAATCATAAACTCTGAAGCTAGAATTAGTGGCAAATGTGGGTGCTTGGCACTGAATTCTTGACCTCTGTAAGAGCAACGAGCGCTCATAAATTCAGCTTGTTTCTCCAACTACCAGAATACAGTTCTTTGTTGCTGTTACACATTACCCCATCGTTGGTTGTTTCCACCGGTTCTATGATGTTTTATGAGCCTTGATACGGATGTTAGGCGTTTTACATTTGGGATGTGAGCATGCCACAATTCCTATTCATAAGAATAAAAGACCACAGACAGACAGATTAAGAATGGCAGAAAGAGCTTATATGTGTACCTGCTTTTGATGTAGACCAATGTGAATTTCCAGTCAAACTCCCTAAAAATGAGTACAAATAAGAATGTTGGGAACAGTATGGTTGTTTTAACTCATTGTTTTTACTATATAGGCCACTTACCTAAAAGCAGACTTTAATGCATAGCTGAGGAAGGGAATGGACAAATTGAAGGAACTGGCACCAAGTAAGATTAGAAAAATTGACATTTAAAGAAATAAATTTAAACTTGTTTTTTATGCTTGCTTTGTTTTTGTTTTGTTTTGTTTTCCTCTGTATGCAACTCAACAGAGCAGATGAACCACACAGTGAAGATAGAATTTGGCTTTTATACATTTCTGGGTTTCACTATTTAAAAGTGTTTGGCATACATTGAGAGATACCTGTTGCCATGCTGTTCTAAAGGCTGTTATGGGTGCTCAAGAAAAAACATGTGACAGGAAGCAAAAAGAAATCACTGCATTTTGAAAGATGGCATTCTTGAAGGTGGTCCTCTTGATATAGTCACAGAGAGTTGATGAAAAATTAACACACTTTAAAAAGCAAATTTAAGAAGGGGTAGTAATACCGTACTCTATTCTTTTTTTTTTTTTTTTTTTTTTTTTTTTTTTAAACAAGCTCTTGTATCTTTTGTTGACCTAGGGTTTTGTTTTTATGCACCTATCATTTTGAACTCCAGATCCTCTTACTTCTACACCCAAATGCAAGGATTGCATGCATGTTCATCTGTGCTGAGGTCTCCTAACTTCCAGTAATTTCTTTCTATAACAACAATGTTATTCTTTTTTCTTTCATGTAATATGTTCAAAGATTCTCTGGGAAATTCACATCATGACCATGATCACAGTCCTTTCCCAGTCCCTCCAAGTCTGCCACCCTTTCACAGTTCCCCCCTACAAACAAGATTTCAAAAATAAGAAAAAAGTACAGGTCCATTCTGTGTTAACCATGTACTCACTGATGGGAAGCCTGAAGAGCAGCCGCTCGCAGCTGATTGCTTCTGGCAGAGCTATGGAGGGGAAGGAGTCACTTCTATTTGGGGGCAGGCCAGTGAGAGCCTGACCTAAATAGTATTCTGAAACACTTCATAAATTGTGTAAAGCTTTCCAGTAACCTGCTTTAGCACATGCAGTTGGCAGTCACGGTACATCCTGAAAACTACAATTTATCAATCTCAACTGTACTCTCAAATGTATCAATAATTCTCCAGCATGAATAACTGCAACTGCCCTCACTCTTTTTTATTTTACCCATTATCACAGATGTGCGGGTACATAGACAGAAGAAGAAATGCAACACAGCCTTATTTGTGTAACAAATGAAAAGAAAATTTATATCTAGTCTATATATAAAGAAAACAAATATTCAACAGTGTAAGACCTCATCTAATGTCACCCCATCAATGTCGCATCCCATTATTTAAGAAAAAAAATTTCACCTGAAACTATTCTTCACTCATTATTGTCTTTCCATAGATCTTGGTTGCATTTGCCAACAAAGAATTATGTAAATGAGAATACAGCATCTTTTAGATAAGCTAATTTCTTCTTGTCTCCTAAAATGATAAAGATGGCCTTTCCCATGTAGCATACCTTTAAATAAAAAGATGTGAGAGCAGGTCACACATGTTCTACATAAGAGGACATTATTGTTGTTGACTAAAGTAACTTTTTTTCAAAATTGTATAGGTGTATATGCAGGATAGTCTATAAGGATCTTCTGTGCAATGTAATAAGAAAGAAACACTGTTTTCCATGCTTAAAACAGCAACACATCAGAGAAAGCTACTTGGAAGAAAATGGGACATTTATGTGATTGTTCAAGAGAAAATTCTGTTAGAAGATAGGGGATGCTTCCAGCTGAAAATGTCACATGAAGAATCTGAGCATTCAGTCCTCCGCCAAGCTTTATCAAAAAATAGGTCTACTCTATGTGTTTATCCAGTTGTACACATAGATTTTATAATTTCCGTGTTAAGTTTTCTCTTATAATCAATAAGTGCACAGGGATTTTGATAACAAATTGTTGTAAGCTTTGTAGTTTAAAAAAAACATGGCTTAAAGCAACATATTTTAAACAAAAAATAAGTGTGTGTGTGTGTGTGTGTGTGTGTGTGTGTGTGTGTGTGTGTGTTTACAATCTGGAAGCAAGATTTTATTCATCCCCACAGAGCCAGGTTTAGTCAGGATTGCATGCTCTCTGGAATCTTTGAAGCAAAACTTCATTCCTCTTCCACCTCTTTGTACCCGATGATATTTCTATGCTGGTAGTTATATCTATTCCATCTCTGCATCCAAATTCATGTAACCATCTGGTCCTCTGTGAACATAAAGCTTTTCTTTCTGTTGTCCAAAGCCAGCTAAGACTATTTGAGTGTACTTTCACATAATTAATAATAATTTTATCACCAAAATCTTATATATTTCAGATGGCAGGCCTTAATGTAGCCATCATTAACCCTTCAGAAGAGCTCATTGAGATGATATTTATTAAATAAGAAAAAAAGAATATTGATCCAGAATTCTTACTAATAATTCTATAAAAGGTTAAACTATCCCTTTTGTAAATGAAAGTCAAAACAAGAACTCTCTTATATTCTCAATGCAAGGATTTTGAAAATAATCTTGTAAAACCATTAGAACAGTGCCTACCACAGGACATGAGCTCAGGAGACTTGAACTTTTATGATACACTGTTACTATTTTCCTCTCATTTAAATGGGCTTCATAACCTGCCTATGTTGAATGGTCTTGTCTACCAAAGGCACAACATGCATTCAGTAATTTTTAATTTGATTCTTCATGTTTTATTAATCAAAGACATTTACAGAGGCCATTCAGAGCTGATTCAGCAAGAGATAACCAGTGCAGCCAGAGTGTTGATCCTATGCCAGCAAGGACAGGCATTTAACATTTCATTAAGTAAGCAGCATCTTCATATTGAGCCAATGTTTCAGCTGGGAGAACACTTGATAAAACAGAGAAAACTTTCTTTTCTACCTATACTAACGATTCCAAATATCCCATCTTTTTTGTAAATCGTTTTAAGTCATATTTTATTATTCATTCCTGAATTCTAAATTCTATTCCATCAATATTTTAAGACCTCAGAAGAACAAAGCTAGAACTCACTGAGAAACCTGACCTTGGGCAATTTGTTACTTTAAGGCAATTCAAGTTCCATTATTGAAATAGAAATCCTGCATTAGCCACCTCTGGAGAATGTGTGGGAAGTAGAGGCCATCACAGAAAAGCTGTTGTAATACACATCTTACCTTTTAAATAGGCCTACCAATCTGAACGTGTTTGCTCACACCAGTAATCTCAGCATTAAGAGGGTTTGGGCACTTTTGGAGCAGGGTAGACTATATAGTGATATCCTATGTCAAACAGTAACAACAAAAAAATACTGGCAACTTAATTTAAAAATATGCCTATCTGCTGATACCCTGCTGGGTAGAATCTTTCAGAGGCCCTCTGTGATAGGCTCCTGTCGGGCTCCCTGTTTTCTCCCTCTTCAGATGTCTATCCCTTTACCCTTCTTAATCCCGTTTAGCATCTTCACTTAGGTTAACTCCTTCTTGCCTAGCTTCTTTAGGCAGAGGGATTTTAGGATGTTTATCCTATATATATATGTCTAACATCCACTTAAAGTGAATATATACCATGTGTGTCTTTCTGCTTCAGGGTTACCACACTCAAGATGATCTTTTCTAGTTCCATCCATTTGCCTGCAAATTTCATGATTTCCTTGTTTTTAATTGCTGAGTAGTATTCCATTTGGGCAGAGTGCAGGGCATCTCATGAAAGAAGAGGGAGATAGAAAGACCAGGAGGGGACTAGATGTTCCACAAAGAGACCAACAGAACCAAAAAATCTCTGTCCAGAGGTCTTTTCAGTGACTGACACCCCAACCAAGGACCATGCATGGAAACAACCTAGAACCCCTGCACAGATGTAGCTCATGGCAGCTCAGTCACCAGGTGGGTTCCCTAGTAATGGGAACAGGGACTGTCTCTGACACGAACTCAGTGGCTAACTCTTTGATCACTTCCCATTGAGGGAAGAGCAACCTTACCAGGCCACAAAGGAAGACAATGCTGCCAGTACTGATGAGACCTGATAGGTTAAGGTCAGATAGAAGGGGAGGAGGACATTCCCTATCAGTAGACCAGGGGAAGGGCAGAGGGGGAGAAGAGGGAGAGAGGTGGGGCTGGGAGGAGAGGAAGGAGAGGGCTATGACTGGGATACAAAGTGAATAAATTGTAATATAAATAGATAGATAGATAGATAGATAAATGACTATCACGGAGATAATTCAAGGCAATTAAGTTCTTCATTCTACAGATAGTCGAGGGCTAAGAGAAAGGCAGCAAAGAGAGAGAAATCGTTTTCTTTTCCATGTTGGTTGCTGGGATTCTTTGGACTGTCCGCTCTATAAACACCCATCTGAGACGCCTTTCCTGAGTTCTGAGGGAGGAATTCTGAAACACATTTTACAGTTTGCTAACAATTGCTATTTCTCTGAAAGCCTTGCAAAAATAAACTACAACCTCTTAGGTAAAGCCATTCAGTGTACAAAAAGCAATGTTTTGAACCTAGAATTTCGCCTTAAAAAATATCTTTTGTGCCATGTTCTGACATGCCAGCCAATGAGCATGCTTTTAGTTTATTTGTTTTTATAATTCTTCATTTTCAGTGTCTACTCTCTAATAATGTAGCGGCACTTCTCTTCCCAGCTAATCGTTCTTGCTTTGATAATGAATACCTGCTTCCTAATTCCCCAAACTTTAAAAGTATAACCAACCTCACAAGGTAAAAGTGAGTGTCCTAGGACTCACAGTGACACCTTTTCTCAGAGTACTAAGCTCTGACAATTTCAGGCTGAAGACTGTGGTACAAGATAGTATTCACTATTTTTGGTACCAAAAAGACCTTTTAGGTAGTGTGTTTTTAGTGTGTTTTATTTCAGCCATACATTCAAAATTACAGCTATGTAATTTTATACATAGCTGAATTACAAAGCAAATTAAGGAATATGGAGTAGGAAAGGAAGATGCTTGAATCTGATGGAAGCACTGTTTTTGGACCATGGCAACATCACTTCAGTATCTCATCAGTACAGTGGTGACTACATACATTCATAAATTTTTAAATGGATCAACAGAGAAAGCAAGAATAGTAGAATTGAAAAGGTACTGAATATTCAGTAACTCCCAGATTTTTTTTAAATAAGTTGTTTCTATTTGTAAACATTTATTTTTAAGAGAATACTTACTTAACATTTAGGGATATTAATATACTCCGTTTCTTTTTTCTCTTCAAGTCCTATTCCAGTGCTAGTGTATGGCACCTGCTCTATATGCCACAGCAAACATCAAACGTCTGAGAGATATTTTTTTTTTTGGTAGCTTTTATTATAGGTACTATATTTACATCTTTTCTACCTCTCCATCTTGCTCTTTCAAAGACTCATTCACCATAATGTATCAAATTCTCTATCACTTGTCTTGTAATCATTATTGTTTAATAGCTCTATTTTTATATGTAAGTATTTATGTGCATATATATTTTTTCTCCATATTAGACCTTTATTGTGATCAATGGACAATATATTCTAAAAGTTACAGGGATGTGTGATGAATGTTAAATCTTGAACAATTTGAAATATAAATGCAAGATTAAAGGCCATATATGCTTTGCCTTCATGACTTGGCTTAGGGCCATGAAGTAAAAGATGGTGACCCTGTGTAAAAATAAATAAATAGAACCATGGGACACAGCTGAGTATATTTTTAAAAAAAAACTGTATATTTGATCAGTGTTGTTGATACAATCTAATGATGAAAATTCATTTTCAACAAATAATACACAAATAAACTAGAGATTCTAAGGGAAAATTGAACCCTACCTATAGCTCTTGAAAAATGTCCCAAAATAGTTTAGTATGAATTATAGACTTCAATATAGAAGGCAAAAAATGTAAAAAAGTGAAGGAAATAAAAACACCATGATTTTTTTTTTCCTTAAAGTTGCCACAAATTTTTCTGCTCAGATGTAGCCCATAGACTCAGTCTCCAAGTGGGTTCTCTAGTAAGACAAGCAGCTGTTGTCTCTGGCATGAACTTAGTGGCTAGCTCTCTGATCATTTTCCCCTGAGGGGTGCGGCCTTTCCAGGCTACAGAGGAAGACAATGCAGCCAGTCCTGATGAGACCTGATAGGCTAGGGTCAGATGGAAGATGGGGAAGACCTCTCATATCAGTGGACTAGGGGAGGGTAATTGGGGGAGAAGAGGAAGGGAGGGTGGGATTGGGAGGAGATGAGGGAAGGGACCATAGTTGGGATACAAAGTGAATAAATTATAATCAATAATAATAAAAAAGAAACCTAGAGATGTTTTATTTGTTTATTTTTATTTCAAACGATTCTACTGAAATTCTTTGACATCAAGTAATCTCCCTCCCTTTTATATGAAAGTAATTCCTTAGAAATTGCAGAGGAATATAATTGACGGATTATCTCCGCGGACTTAAATAAACCAATCTAAAACAGACAGATTAAAAGTTTAAAAACAGGAGGTTTATTTGAGAGCTGAACCTCCTGGGCAAGTTCAGGAGCCTCAGGGCCCAGACCAGAGGAAATTGCACCTTGACTAGGGCGGACAGGCAGGGTTTTTAAGTATTGTAGGCAGGAAGGAAGATGATATGTCTGCATCTGCTGGACTTGGGGGTTGGTGGCTCCATGTAATGGGGTTGGGGCAGTCCTCAGGGACTCCAGGAATGTGGAGGCTTTTCTCGAAGAGAAGTAAGGTTGGAGACAGAAAGTGAGGTTTACCGGATGATGAGTGGGAGAGCAGGGCAACTTCACAATAATAAGAGGGGGACTCACACATATAAGAAGAGCAATGTAGGAAAAGATGATCCATGAGATACTTATCCAAACAGCCTGCCAGGGAAGAGTGGCAGGCTGTGTAGTATCTCCTGCCAAGATAGGAGGGAAGATGAATGGTTGCCTGTGGAGACCAGAGCTGCTTTTTCAACCTTGTTTTAATGTAGGGGGAAGGATGGAGAAAATCATAAAAAGAATACAATCTCTGTCTCCTACAGCAGTTCCTCTGAAAATGTTGGCTCTGTTTTAGCAACTGAGATGGGAGGAAGCATGGCTCCGTAAGAACCATTTAAATTGTGACAGTGCTGCTTGCTGCAGCTCTGTAACAGAGGGCACATTTTTTTTTATTTTGTCTTCTGTAGGGGGGTCTTCATTCATTTGCAAAACAAGGAAAATATCTTCTAAGTAGTAAGATTTAGTCTCTTGATTAAATAAAACAAACTCTCTTAAAATTATTAACATAGTCTACAGGTCAGAAATGCTAGTGGAGGTCACCTTCTGTGTGTCACAAATATTTATTCAGCCTGAAGATGAACATTTTTGGGGTGTGCATCTATGTTCTAATTCATTGAAAAATGACTCTTATTTGAAGTACTTTAGTGACATTGGTATTTGTCCTAAGATCTTGTCTTTGTGGTTTCATTTTTACATACTGTAGGACGGTAATTAATCTACAGTAGCCAATTCACACCTCTTTTAAAAAATAGATTGTACATTTGGAGTAAATTGGTGTCTGTCTTTCTGTGCGTGTGTACAGGCATGGCACGCATATGAGTGAGAAAAGAGGGGAACACCCCGTTACTACATTTTCCAGGGAACCTTATGTTAAACATATACCTTTTGCAAGAATCCCCCTTTCATCTTTTCTCCAAGAAACCCGTTTAAATCAACTGAGGCGGAAATTACTTGCTATAGAGTAATCAGACTAATGCAGGTATTCTTAAATTACACCACAAATGCCATTAAGTTAAAAAAGAAAGGAGGGGAAAAGGAAGGAAGGAGGTAGGGGAGAGAGAGAAAGTGGGAGGGAAAAAAGAGACAAAGAAGACAGAAGGAGAGAAGAAAGAAAAGTTTATGCTGCTTGGTATTTAGGCATTCCTTATCAGATACCATTTGACAATTTAGAACATTAACCACACTGTATGCACTTTCTTCTTCTCCTACATGTATGCTGTAGTGCTATTTAGTAAAATGAAATGGTACACATAGCTGGTGATTGCCAAATGTCCTGGTATGTCATGTAAATATTAGCTGCTATTATTCATATGACTGCCATTACAGCTGTTTCTCTGCAACTGATTCCAGTTCACGGACTCAACTCAACCTCTTCTTTGGCTGTATTTTCAATTTCAACTATTTACAGCTTTTTTTTCCCTACATTACAGTCAAACCAGAGTTAGAACTCTCCAAGTCAGCAGTTAAAATGGAAACATCATTGCAAACAAAATTGAAAGAGACTGGTTGCCACGGTGATACTTATGCCAAAGTCATAGAGAGGTAAGCTAAATGGCAGGAAAGACTGTAAAAGCAATGTTTCTTGGATTTTTAAACTGCATTGAGTATGATGGCTAGCAGGACAATTCGAAATTGTACTTAGCAGAGGTTTCTTCTGTCTTTAGAAATCTTTCTTTACAATGAACTTATTTTTCTCTGGTGCTACTGTTACCCACAGCAATCATTATCCAACTCTGGCAAATGTTTCTTCAGAAAGAATATAAGGTTGATTTGTGGTTTAAAGTTAGTCACCATGGGCTTAAATCATAGTTCTTCAAGATGTTTCCAATGTTCATTCACCTAAGGCTTAGAGTCATTATACACAACATGTGAAGAAGTACATACATTTATCTAGCTATTGCATTAGATAATGCATGGAATTATCAAATAGCCTAGAGTTAGTGGACAGTAAAACATGGCACTTGTTACCATTATATTAGCATCATGGTTGTTGCTGTCATGGACACTATCATAACACTCATCATTTTAGAACTAGTAGAATTTAGACAATATTAAAGGATATTTTTGTCTTGAAAAGATTACATATTAGACAATAGGCCTTGTAAGAGTAGAAATTAGCAGACCGAGAGGATCATGATCTAAATGATCTTTGAATTACAGATTCAGGAAGTTAAAGTGTAAGGTTGTTTCTCATACCATTGAGTCCAAGCAAATCAACATATTAGCATGGCTGATAGCACACATTAGGCATTCAATATGTCTGAATCAACTTTATTTAATGTATAGAATGGTAACTGAATTAATATGTACATCAGTGGCCACTAGGACAGAGTAAAGGAATCCAGATAGCCGTGCAGCAGAGTGACAGGAGCTAACCCAGCTAAGGACTGCCATCAAGGAGAATCTTCTTAAACATTTCCCACTAGTACAAGGCCATGACATTAACTGCTCACTACCGGCAAGACAAGTGACTATTTTGGCCATCTCAAGTTTGAGCATATTAACATGTTATCATCTCTCTGCAACACAGAGCATGTTATCAACAGGAATTTATAATGCATCATGTTTCTAGTTGCCTTACTTTTTCAAATATGAGATTTTTCTCTGTGTTTCAAGACTTGTATTCCCCATTGCATGATTCTCCTTTCAACTCTTTTTCCAGGAGCTAAGAGTTAATTATATTTGTTTGGTTTTCTTGAAACATGACAGTGAATATTTTACTTAGGGACAAATAACTCCTTAACATTATGTCTCCCTAACTACTGAGAGAACAACTCTCCCCACACAAGAAAAATAAAATAATATATATATATATATATATATATATATAAATACTCCTTTTTATGTCAGGCTTCATACATGTTCATCTGATACAAAAATGCATAGTGAAAAATTGTAACAATTAACTTGGTTAGAACGTTTTCAAGGAGAAAATTCATTCTATAATGTATGGATGAAGCCCAGTTCATGCTAGAAATATATAACACGTGTACAAGTGTGAACACAAATATTTGTTTCTATTCCTATATGTAATATTGAGATGGAGAGAAGCAAAATTTAATAAGCATGAAAAGTTTTAACAATTAAGCACAAATGAGACATAGATATTGTATCTATTAAATTGAAGATATCATTGTGACATTGTCTTGCTTCCTGAACCATTCAAGAAACTTCATCTAGTTTGAGATTTCCTCAGCATTTACTCCTATTTCTTCATGTTGCTCTAAGCTCACATGACTCCTGCTACACAT
Source organism: Rhombomys opimus (assembly GCA_010120015.1). Lineage (NCBI taxonomy): Eukaryota > Metazoa > Chordata > Mammalia > Rodentia > Muridae > Rhombomys > Rhombomys opimus. Next base: position 1,239,062 of record REGO01000364.1, on the reverse strand, counting down.
TATACCATTTCAGAGTTTGAAAGAGCAAGCCCTCAAGCAAGGGCTCTGGCTTAGATGTCAAACACCCAACTTAAACGCACGTTATATATGTCAGTCCACAGTTCTCTCCTTTTAAGTCTTTCCTTTATTTATAGACCACAAATCACTACAGTCACAGAGCAATACTTCATTCTGAACACATGATCTGTGATTAAGTAAACCCATTATTTGCTAGACAGTGCCTTGCATTAATCTCTGAAATAGATCTTCAGTTTATACATGGAGATAATTTAGATCATCATTTCCCTGCTATTTCTTCAACTGAAAGGACAATAAGACACTACAGTTTCATTTTTTAAGATCTGAATAGATTACCATAGTAGCAAGATGGATTTTCATGTCCCCTTTACAAATGAGAATTATTATTTGGGAGATTAAGTTTATAATGTCAACATGGGAGTGTATTGTTACTGGCTGTACAATCTAGTTATAAGATGTTATATCTAGTCTCATAACAGCTAGAAACAAAGACTTCAGTAAGCTATCAAGTGCACAATTCTGCAAAACTGTAAAATCATATCAGAATTTTTAAATTTTTTAAAAAGGTTTTTATATGATTTAGTATCCTAAAGAAAAAAGTGGATGTTATTAATGCTGAAGTTGTATCTGCCTCCAAATTTACACATAGAAACCTACTTAAGGCAGGGCCATCTGGACATCAAGAGATCATTAGTCTCATAACATAAAGGTAAAAACCTCATGAAAATCCCAAGTGAGTCCCTTTTCCCTTTCTCCCTTGTGAGTACATAGCTGAAAAGGAAAAGACAAAACCAAAAACATGGGTCTCTATGAAGCATTAAATTATCTCTCACATGTCTGCTTTCTTCTTTATCTTCTTTAGGTATATAGACTTCATTATGTTTATCATACCTTGTAGGTCTATATAAGTGAGTATATACTATGTTTGTCTTTCTCCTTCTGGGATACATCACTCAGAATGATCTTTTCTAGATCCTACCATTTGCCTGCAAATTTCATGATTTCCTCGTTTTTGATTGCTGAGTGGTATTTCATTGTGTAAAAATACCACAATTTTTGTATCCATTCCTCCGTTGATGGACATCTAGGTTGTTTCCAGGTTCTGGCTATTACAAATAAAGCTGCTACAAACATGGTTGAACAAATGTCTTTTTTGTGTACTTGAGGAATTTTGGGGATATAACCTAGATCCTTTGCTCAGACGAAGCTCGTGGTAGTTCAATAACCAATTGTTTTCCCATAGTAAGGGGAACAGGGACTATCTCTGACAGGAACTCAATGGCAGGGTCTTTGACCTCCCCACCTCCCAAGGGAGGCACAGTCCTGCTAGGCCACAGAGGAGGACTTTGCAGCCTGGCGGAGGTACTCCCTAACCCATGGATTTGGAAAGGGCAGGGAGAAGCTGAGGGAGAGAGGGTGGGATTGGGAGGGAATAAGGGAATGGGATACATCTGGGATACAGAGTTAATAAAATGTAGCTAATAATAATAAACAATAAAAAATAAATGAAAATTAAAACAAAGGTTATCTCTCACTCATCACAAATATACCATTACTTGAAATGTGGGACACCAGCCTCCAGAAGTGTGCAGAATATGCTAAAGCAGGCTTCCAAGTCTTTGATATTCTGCCCAAATGAAACAACACAATAGGTCACTGTGCAATGAGAAAGGTCACCTCAAGAGTAAGCTGAGGAGGTTCACATCCAGCCCTGACACATTACTGTGGTGGCCTTTGTCCAGTCAACTGTTTGCTTAGTATGTTACCTAGAAAACAACTTCTTTTGAAATATGACTACATACATCTGGCACTTCGCATAGGATCCAGTTTATAATGAATTTTCTGTAACTAGATTTATTATTATTCAATAATATTTTGCTTTGATAAACTGTCAGTAAATATGTGTACACAAATTGTTAATTCAGAAGGCACTTGGTGGCCTTGACAACAAACTCTGTTGATTTGATGGGCAGTTCTTCTCTGGATGTTTAATCTGGAAGAGTGTCCTGCTTTCTTAATGGAAGATTAATCCTTGTCAAGGATTTGGACGCTGTTTCACTGAAGCCATCATTCCACCTAAGGAAGTTATTTCCTCTGTCCTGGTTTCCTGTTGAGCTAGGCTCTATGAATAATCATGAAATATTTTACTTCTGTGAGCATTTGAATGCCTTTGATTGAAAACAGCCTTACCTTAGCGACTACACAAGACAGACAGAACCTTTTGTTTTCATATTCTGAGGACATCCAACTACTAGTGATTCCCAGAAGTCATTTTGTATGGAGCAAAATATTTCTATGTATTTCACCTCAAGTTCCAAATAATCTTTATAAACATTCAATTTTAAGTCACCCTCTATACATTTTTAACAAGTGATATTGATTAAAGTAGGGAGACACTTACAGAATATCTCAAGTCTGTGATCATTTTTACTTCGAAACATTTCTGCATTCACTAAAACCTTACATACAATGTGAGCAAGCCTGAGTACATGCACAAGTACGCATTCTACTGCATGCACTCTTTGCATTTACTCCTTAGAGCTGCAGAGACCTGTTCTGTGCTTGAAATTCAATTGAATTTCTACAATACTGAATCTCTTAAAATCAAGAGATTTTAGGGTCAATAGTTATGTTAAATTTTCTAGACAAAACAGACCTCGTGGTATGAGATAATTAAAATTCAAATACCTAATTTCTGTAGGAAATTAATTTACCAAAGCTGACCTTCTTGCGCAGAAAATACAAGTTCAAGCATTTACAGTCAGAAAAATTGTGGTAAATGGTAAAAATGGTATCATACTTACACAACCTTTTCTTGTCATACAGAAATAACTCCCTAAACAGTGCCAAGAAATAAATGGATTGATTATTACTGTGCTCATTTAAAGCCCACAAATCCAAGATCAGATAATAAAAATATTGACTAAACTACAATAGAATGAGTTGAATAAATGCATGTATATTCATACATGTATGTATATCCTTACATACATATAGCTGCACGATTATGTTAAACATTGTATGTAGGAATATATGTGCGGGTATATGTCTTTGTGTGCAAATATAGAAAACCAATGAACACACCGAATGTTATTCACTTTATTTTGAAACAGGATCTTTGATTAAACTTGAATTTACCAAAAAATGTAGACCAGTGAGCCCCCACATGTAATCCACACCTATCTCTTTAATGATGATTCTCTGGTGCATTTTTCTTTCCTCACTTCTCATCTTCTCCCTCCCTATCTTTCTCCTTTACCCTTCTCCCTCTCCCTCTCATTCTCCTTCTTTGAAGAAGCAATCACTTGACCAGATGAGCATTCTCCCCAGAAACAAATATAGGATGCATTCATAACTACTTGTTTCCCTATTGCAAATTGCAAATTGTTATAAAGCCATTCAACCTTTTCAAAAATTATGTATCAATGTTTAATTAAATGCTATACAACACTTTTATTCAAGCATCCAAACCCTTGTTAATTATTTTGAAGATCTAGCATGGCTACATCTATTATAGTTAGTGATACAGCAGTTATGTATAATTATGTATAAAAAAATTCCATTGTGAAACCCATGGACAATCCTAATACATGATCACCATACACTAACAATGGCACAAGACTTACTCATTTTCAGTATAGAAGACATGCAGACATATATGGCCACTATAATAAAAGACGAGCGCCATGGCCTTTGTGTGTTCCTTATCTCAACATCACTAGATCTCTATATTTTGTCAATAGCCAGTGTTCCTCCATAGAATTCCATGAAAAAAATATTTGGTGACAATTTCCATTCATTTATTTCCTACAGTGAAGGTGAAGAATTTGGGCTGTGACGTTACTCCATTTTGCCTTTCATTCCAAACACTATATGAGTAACTTCATACTACTATGTTAGCTTCATTACACCTTAAAACACTTAGATATAAGCTGTAGAAAACCATAGCAATTGTCATGTTGGGGGTAAATATGAAGTATTAGGATAACGTCTTCAAATTCAAGCTAACAAATATCAGCTCTCAAACTTTCCCTTCTTTATCAAACTTAACTAGGAAAAGGCTCAAAAATTTAAATTATTTATTATTATTATCATAATCCTTATTATTATTTTGAGATGGGGCTACCTTATAATTCAGGTTTAGATCTTTCTGCCTTTGCATTTCAAAAGCTAGGATTATTAGTATGCACCACTGTCTTATGCCAGTCAGAGAATTAGAGAGTTACATAATAAAGTTCAAAGTCACCTTCCAATCCTGTAAGGGGCTCGCATAAGAGCCTCCTGCTACTCATGCAGACAGAAACCAAGCATAGAAGCCCCCTGACTAGCTCTGCCCAGCACTTGGTCGAAAAAAATAAAAATAAATGCAGAAACACAAAACCAAACATTGGGTGGAGTTCAGGGAGTCTTGTGGAAGAATTGGGAAAGGATAAAAGGACCCAGAGGGGACAGGAGTTCCACAAGAAGACCTAGAGAGCCAACTCACCAGGACCCAAGAGGGCCTGTGGAGACTGAAGCACCAACCAAAGACCATATACAGAATAGATCTAGGTACACGCCACAGATGTAGCCAATAGCAGCTCCATCCTCATTTGGTTCCCTTACTAAGGGGCTGACTCTGACATGGACTGTTTTGCCTGCTTTTCAATCACTTTCCAGTGGCAGGGCCACAGAGGAAGGGGATGTGCTCAGTCAGGATGTAATTTGATATGCTGGGGTGGGGTGGGCTCCCGTTCCCGTTCTTCGAGGAGTAGAGGGGGGTTAGGGAAAAGAGAGAGGGAGAGTGGGACCCAAGGGAGAGGGCTACAATCAATATATAAAACAAACAAATTAAAATCAATAAAAAATAACTTGGTTGAATACTAAGGTGAAATAAAAGGTACTTAACCTTTTGGAATATTGAGATGGCATAAAGTATTTCACCCACAGGGAAAAAGAAAGCATACAGAGAGTACAGTGACTGCCTATTTGTGAAACTGTAGAAATATTTTTTTTAATATTTTGAGATTATGAAATAGTTACATCATTCCCATTTCCCTTCCATTCCTCCAGACCCTCCCAAGTGCTCCTCTTGTCCTCTTTCAACTCCATGTCCTCTTTTCTTTAAATATATATTTATGCATTTAGTGTGAGGATACATGTGTATACACACACACACACTAAATGAATAAGTATGTAAATACGACCTATTCAGTCTGATTACTGTTACTTATATGTATGCAATTTTGGGGGTTGACTATTTTTTGGACTGCATAACCAATTGATGTATTCTCTGAGGAACAATCTACTGCTCTCAGTATCCCTCAGTTGCCCTGAGTTCTTTGTGTAGGTCAAAGGTCTGAATACTTCTTGATGTGAAAAAATATTTTGTTTCTCTGAATCAAAGACAAATGAGAAGGGCATGCTGAACATACAGAGAGTAATCTGTATAATGTGTATCATATATTCTATTGGTGATAATAAAATGAGCAGTAAGATTGTACTCAGTTATGAGAATGGTTGCTTCTTACTGGTTGTGTAATGGAGCCACATTGTGATAAGGCTGCTTTAAGGATAAGCATGGAACTCAGAATAAAATAAAATAAAATGTTAATTATGCTACTTTCTCATTCTTTGAACTGGCTATAATTTCTCACATTAAAGATATAGGGTCTGTATTCTTATTATTCTTGATAAAATGAGCACACCTATTAGTTGAGAGCTGTGTGAGATGGTGCAGAGTTATGGAAATGGAGCTTAATTGTGTTGGAACTAGAGAGACCCTTGGCCTATTCTGATTTTCATTCTCCTTTGGTTTCTCCTTCCTTCTTAGGCTTTGGTTCTTGCAAATTTGCATCAAGATTCTCATCTTGCATTCTCTAAACAATTGATATTGCCAAGCTGGGCGATACGCTGCCCTTAAAATTCAAACCACATCCACAAGTGATTGAATTTATATGAGCACAGCCGAAATGAAGTTATATTGCTTTTTAAAGAGGAAAGTTCATCAAGGGTGTAATGGCCTTGTCTCTTGACCCACCCCACTCATTCAAACTACTGTTTTATTCTTACATGATCAAATGAACTGTTTTTCTTCTATAGCCCCAAATACAATATTTTCAATTCATTGTTCATTAAGTAACAGAATAGTATACCCTACAACAAAAGCCTTTCTTAGATATTCATAAAAACCTGAATGGTCCCAGAGGTCTCTCAATATTTGAAAGTGGAAGATAACAAATAGCTTGTTATTCTTTTCCTTTCTGTTTATTGTAAAGCTCCAAGTTACATAAAATAAACCACAAAATGAGTGGCGATGCTCTTTGCTAACCATCTTATTCCTATGATATTTAAAGTATTTATTTTTTTTGTAATTTTTGCAATATGATTCCTCCTCAAGGAATGATCCCTCGACAGTTTGATTCCCATCTAAACACCAGGTCTCTTACCTTACTCTGCACCGTTTATAAAGTAGGCAGAAAGAGTTATTGTCATGCTAATGAATTTTATGTGCTGTGCCCAAATACATAACTATAAACACAGAATGTTTCAAACATACAGTATAGATGTGTGTCATTTAATATATTTATTTAGTTGCATCTACTTATTCCCTTCAAGGACATATATGAATAAATGATTAATCAAAGGGGAATCAAAATGACATTGGTAATATGCTAAATCTTTGTTTTTCTTAAATGTACAAACATTCACAACAAAACTAGCCTCTTTTATTGGTATAAAGTTTTACTGATTTTCAATCCATTGACAATGTGAAGTGAGATGCCCATCTCTTAGGTCTCTTTACTTGCTTCTGTGATGTTGCTAACCTAAATGATAGTACTTTCTTCATAATGACTTTCATTTCTGTTAGGGACATATCATACCTTTATACTCAAACTCCGACTCCTGTTATTGCTGAAAGTGAATGATGAAGGAAAAAATAAAGTTTTGATAAACTTTAATTAAAAATGAGCTAAAAGCATTGGATAGATTTAATTTAACTTGAAAACAATTGCTTCATGCAGTCCAAGAAGTATTAATGTGGAGAGTAGGGTATATGAATTCAACCAGGAAGAACAATAGTTCACATTTCACGTCCCTGAGAACTTACAGACTTTAACACATTTTGGAAAGAATATTAAAAGTATGAAAAGTGGCTATGTCACACAAAATTCTTCCTTTTGGCTTTTAAGGGCTGAATCTCTAATACTAAGCTAGTAAATACTACCCAAGGGAAGCACACCTCATAACACAGAGTGTCTTATCAAGTTTGGTCATGCATGTGACAGTGGTGTATAGGTTATTACCTAATCGAGTACCCCTTGGTAGGCAGCCAGGCACAACCATGAGCACGGTTCCTTTCTGCCATTAAAATTTGTCCTGTATATAAACCCACATGTGATATACTGTTCCACTAATGCATACACCAATGTTTCATGATCTTATCCCATGACACTGTGTATTAACCAAAAATGTTTCCTCATTGTAAGGTGGGTGTTCCTATTTTAGGGAGACTTTCCTCTGTGTTCATTAATTTGTTTATATGTCTAATGTTTGCGCACTCAATATTGTTACTAGTTAATATTTTTAGCTGAGTTTGGGGGCTACTTCCTTTTCTCCTTTTACCAATAAAAGAAGACAGCAACAGCAAATAATAATAATAATAATAATAATAATAATAATAAATTTAAAATGCCCCCATTTTCCCTTGTACAATATCAAATATTACAGCCTGGAACTGGAATTTTATTCTTTATTTATTTACATATGTTTACAGACATGGTCTGACTATGTGGTCCAAGCTTGACTTAAATTTACTGTCTGATTCCCATGGACCCTGAGTGTTCAGATAACAATAGTGTGTATCACAACACCTTGCTGAAACAGGGATCTTCAACAAGTACTGGCTACCTACCCAACCACCAAAGGTTGCTGAATGCTTTGATCTTGGAGAAGAACCTACAGTTGCCACTTTGCTAAATTAACATGGTCCCTAACTACATGACATTTGTCCTCATAACCACGAATAA
>REGO01000364.1:1177261-1223456 GCA_010120015.1 Rhombomys opimus | reverse complement strand
CCTGTGGTAGCTCAGTAACCAATTGGTTTCCCAAAGTGAGGGGAACAAGGACTATTTCTAACAGGAACTCAATGAAGATACCTGATAAACCAGGATCAGATGAATGGGGGGAGGTCCCCCCTTATCAGTGGACTTGGAAAGGAGCACAGTAGTGATGAGGGAGGGAGGGACTGGGGGGGAACGAGGGTTCGGGGCACGGCTAGGATACAGAATTAATAAAATGTAACTGATAAAAAAAATATATTATACCTAGGATGCTAAAGAAATTACCCTTTTTCCATTGTATGGTTTTGGCTTCTTTGTCAAAAATTAAGTTTCCATAGGTGTGAAGGTCTATTTCAGGGTCTTGTATTCAATTCATTGATCCACCAGTCTGTTTTTATACCAGTACCATGTTTTTTTTATTACTCTTGCTCTATGGGCAAATAGTAGGCACTAGAAAAGATCATCCTGAGTGAGGTAACCCAGAAGCAGAAAGACACATATAATATATGCTCACTACTAAATGGACATTAGCCATATAATATAGGATAAACATACCAAAATCTATAGCCCAAAAGGAGCTAAAAAACAAGGAGGATCCTAGGGAAGATGCTTAATCCTCATTTAGAAGGGCAAACATGCTAGACATCTAAAGTAGAAGACAAGGAAGAGGACAGGAGCCTTCCACAGAGGTTCTCTGAAAGACCCACAGGGTATCCAAGGAGACTCATAGCCAAACTTTAGGCAGAGTGCTGGAATCCTATGGAAGAAGAAGGAGATAGAAAAACCTGGAGGTGTCAGGAACTCCACAAGGAGAAAAACAGAACCAAAATACTTGTGTCCAGGGGGACCTGCACAAACCATTACACTGACCAACTACCATGCATGGAGAGGACCTAGACCCCCTGTTCCCTAGTAAGGAGATCAGGGGTTGTCTGTGACAAGAACTCAGTGGCCAGCTTTTTGATCATCTACCCCTTGGGTGTACAGCCTTGCCAGGCCACAAAGGAAGATAATGCAGCCAGCCTTGATCAGACCTAATAAGCTAGGATCAGATAGAAGGGGAGGAGGTTCTCCCCTATTAAGGGGCTAGGAAAAGGGCATAGGGGGAAAACAGGGATGGTGAGTGGGACTGGGTAGAGATGAAGGAGGGGTCTGCTGTGTGGATACAAAGTAAATAAATTGTAATAAATAAATATATATATATATATTAAATTAAAGTGTAAAAATATACACTGCAGATGAAGTGCCCATATATCTCAAGTTGCAAAACAGATTATTTCATAAATGAATGAGTACATAAAATTCTTTCTTTCATGAGATAAAATAACTACATCATCTTTATCTTGCCCTGGCTGAATCTTGACTCTCCTACAATGGATACTTTCCATACAGTCTCTACCCCAATATGGTAATTTCCTGGCATTTTAAATGATAAATAATAGTTTTTTTTTCTTTTTCATAATTTATTCACTTTGTATCCCGGTTGTAGTCCCCTCCCTCATCGCTTCCCAGCCCCACCCTCCCTTCCTCGTCCTTCCCTATCTCTTTCCCATAGTCCACTGATAGGAGAAGTCCTCCTCCCCTACTCTCTGACCCTGGCCTATCAAGTTCCGTCAGGACTGCCTGGTTCCCCTCCTCTGTGGGCTGGCTAGGTTGCCCCACAAGGGAATAGTGAACAAGGAGCAGGCAACCGAGTTCATGTCATATACTGTCTCTTCTCCCCTTACAATGGAACCCACGTGGAGACTGAGCTGTCTATGGGCTACATCTGAGCAGGGGCTCATGGTCCTCTCTATGCATAGTCTTTGGTTGATGCACCAGTTTCGGCAGTGCAGTTTTCTGCAGTTTCTGCAGTGGCTTTGTTAGTTTTCTTGTGGGGCTTCTGTCCTCTCCGAGTCCTTCAGTCTCCCCCTTCTTCATAAAACTCCCTGCGCTCTGTCCAGAGTTTGGCTGTGAATATCTGCATCTGCTTGATCCACTGTTGGGTGGAGTCGTTTAGAAGACATCTGTGGTAGGCTGCAATTCTGTTCCCTCTCTCCTGCTGCTTTCTGTGTCTATTCTGTTTTCCCTTCTGAATGAGAATTAAGCATCTTCCCTAAGGTCTTACTTGGTGTTTAAATTCTTTTGGTGTGTAGATTTTAGTATGTTTATCCTATATTATATGGCTAACGTCCTCTTACACTTTTAACAATGAGATATTAGATATTTTATTAAAATACCTTCGCCTATGTGTACATTAGAGTGACTTGCAAATTTACTAATTTTTTCTTTTATATACATAAAATCAAATCCTGAAAAGAAAATGTTATTTTATATTGAATATTCTACAAACTTTAAATCAGCTTGGTGCCTTTTCTTTATTCAATCCTTAGATGATACCAATAATACCAGCAAGCCTGGAGTTATTTAATTATAGGACAATTTCTCTTCAATAGCCTATAAATTTAATAAATATGGATTTATTTTGGAGGGTTTTTGTTTTGTTTTTTACTCTCTCTTGTCACTTTGATATTCATCTTAGTCAATGAATGTGACTATTTCATTTTACATTTACCAAATAATTTTCTTCACACTGTGAATAAACTTGTTTATATTTTATGGATCGTATTTGTATTGATTTTCTAGCTTCAAACACAGTAATTTGGTGTCTTCTCTTTGTTATTCAATGCCCTGCCTTTTAAATTTAGTGCTTTATGTGTGTGCTCATCTCATTGGGTTCTGCATTGTGGTGATTTCAATGAGAATGTCCCTGAGAGTCTCAGGCATTTGTACACATGGTCTCCAGTCACTGATGCTGTTGAAGAGGTTTAGTTGATGCAGCCTTGCAGGAGGACGTATGGATGGCAGTGGTGAGAGAGTGGAGGATGAGATGGGGGTGAGTGGGTGATGTCAGGCTTTGAGATTAAAAGCTTTGAGCCACTTCTGTTCTTGCTTTCATTTGATGATGGAAGCTCTTGTCACCATGCCTGTCCACTAACGTAAATTGTTATCCCTCTGTAACAAAAAACCAGTAAATTTTTTTGTTGTTGGTGTTGTTATTGTTGTTTTTGCCTTGGTCAACTTTTATCAAAGCAACAGAAAAATTCTGTAATTAATACACTGCTCTTGGTTTTGTGTATGCTTTTCCCTTCAAATAGTCTATAACCATTCTACTTGCTACTGTGATTTCTGCCATTGCTTTGGCTTCATGGAATTTTCATGCTTAATTTTTAAATTTTTAATTTTTTCTAAGTAAAATACTGTGAAAGATTAAACTTAGCACTAGAACAAAAACATTACGACTGAGTTACATTCCCAAATAATGTTCGCTTTCTAAAAATTCAATTTTCAAAAGGTTAAACTGTTGATTATGTTTGTCTTTTAAAATTTATTCACACTGAATTTATGCTTTAACATTTTAAGTTTGGTAATTTTCTGTGTACAATATAAAATAATATGCAACTGGAGTTTTTTTATTTGTACTAATATTCAAACAAATAGTACCAACAGCAACAATAAGATAATAAATAATATTTATTAATAAACAAGTAAAATATCAATAGAAAATTAATAGGGGAATGCAAAGGAAAGTAAAAAGACAAAATAAGTGTAGGAAAAGCAATAAACAGTAATTTCAATAACTTTGTTTTTTTCATTTTGGTAAATTATTTTATTTCCTTTACATTTGCTTTATTTTGCTGTTATGAACAGCAGGATAAAACCACCTCAGGAGGAGGAAAGCAGTTATTTGGCTTCCTCTTCCAGATCAGAATCCATCACTGAGGGAACTTTGGGCAGTAATCAGGCAGTGATGTGGAAGCAGGAGCCACAGAGAAGCACCACTCACTGGCTTCTGCACTGGCTCAGGCACAGTGGCTTATACAGTTCAGGACCATCTCTCTAGAGATTGTGCTATCACTAGTGGGATGTAGTCTCTCCTATCAATTAGCAGTGAAAAACTAACCTCAGATTTTTCTCAGACCAATCTAGTCTGAACAATTGTTTAGCTGAGGACCATCTCTCTTACCAGGTGACAACTTTAGGCTATGTCATGTCAACAACAAAACCTGACCAGTAAAAAAATGGCCATCAGCCCTGCAGACTGTCAAAGCAGATGCTGAGACTTATGGCCAACTGTTGGGCCGAGTGCATGGAATCTTATGAAAGAAGTGGGAAATAGTAAGACCTGTAGAGGACAGGAGCTCCACAAGGAGAGCAACAGAACCAAAAAATCTGAGCACGGGGTCTTTCCTGAGGCTGATACTCCAACCAAGTACCATGCATGGAGAAAACCTAGAACCCCTGCACAGATGTAGCCCATGACAGTTCAGTGTCCAAGTGGGTTTCATAGTAATGGGAACAAGGACTGACTCTGACATGAACTGAGTGCCCTGCTCTTTGATCACCTCCTTCTGAGGAGAGAGCAGCCTTATCAGGACCCAGAGGAAGACAATGTAGCCACTCTGATGAAATCTAATTGACTAAGATCAGAAGGAAAGAAAGGAAGACCTCCCCTATCAGTGGACTTGGGGAGGGGCATGCATTGAGAAAGAGGAGGAAGGGAGGGATTGGCAGAGAAGGAGGGAGGGAGCTACAGGGGGATACAAAGTAAATAAAGTATAATTAATAAAAAATTTTAAAAAGATATGTATATGTAAACAATGACCTTCAGTTACTAACGTGCTGACTATTCTATCAAGTCTGCACAGAGCTATCTTTGCATATTTTTTTCTAAGAATGTGGATTTTCCTTTTTTAAGTGGAAGTTTCACAAAAGCGAATTTTAAGTTGTGCTCTTCAAAATAACTATTTATCATCAAGTGCCAGATGGATTGATTCAGAGTCCCAGAAGAGATCCCAGGAGAAGCTATTGGTGAAGTTGCAGTCCAATTTGAGTGCAGATCTTCTCATTTTCAGATTTTAATATCATGGAACAATCATGAAAAACAGCAACTACTATGAGGTGGATTTGTCCTGAGCCATGGGATATATGTGCACTGTGTATGGCAGAGCTGGAGAACTGAAGCTGTCAGTTGGACCCTGTAAACCCAGTAGATCATGAGTGAGTCCCAGACATAAAGCATTGTATTACTAGATGTTTTTTATGCAATTGAACTATATTGTTTTATGCTTGGCATGTAATCTTATTCATTTCCTCTAATTCTTCCCCCTTAGACTAAGATGGTAATCACATAGTTCTGTTTTGTTTTTGGTTTGTTTTTGTTTTTTTTGTTTTAATGAAGCCTAAACTTAGACTTTGGAATTTCAGAGATATTTTGAAATTTTACACAGACTTGAGAATTTTTAGCTATATTTTGGACATTTCAGATGAACTTTGAAGGAGATCTTGGATGTTTTAAAGAGATCAAACTTTTCAAAGTGTTTTAAATTTTGAAGGCTGTAGAATTGAAAAGCTGACATGTTTTATATTGCAATATTAATATTAAAATGTGTCATCCTGGGGAAAAAAGAGAAAGGTTCTAGTTGAATAGTGATGTGCTTGCATGTCAAGTTGAAAGGGGCTTAATTTTGCTGGTTAGTTTTTTGTCAACTTGACAAATTAGAGTCATTTGAAAGAGGAAATCACAATTGAGAGGATGCAAGTTTGTTGGCCTGTAGGCAAGTTTTTGAGGCATGTTATTGAATGATAGTGGATGTGGGAAGCCCAACTCACCGTGCATGTTGCCACTATGCTGGTGTTCCCGGTTGTTCTGGAAACATGTAAGGAACAAACCATGAGGAGCAAGTCACTAAGAAGCATTGCTTCCATGGACTTTGTTTCATTTCCCACCTGCAGGTTTCTGCCCTGAGTAATTGCTCTGACTTCGCTCTGCAATAGAGTATGACCTGAGAGCTGTAAGATGAAATAGACCTTTTCCTCCCAGGGTTGTTTATGTTTGTGTGTTTTATTGCAGCAAGAAAAACCCTAACACACAGGGTTCACCACTGCATAAGGCCATTGATGACTTTTCTCATCCAACCAACAGCCTAGCACAGCAGTAAGGTCTTGTCTCCTAGTTCCAGCAGGCAACCAAGAGAACTAATAAGAGCCTGTACTGTCTTACAGCCATCTGGAGCCTCCCTGAGCAACAATTCATGAGGCAGTATGCCACACCAGATACTATAGTTTTTGTTTACTAGTCTATGGCTCCTTGGCAGCTTGAGCCAGCAATGCAAGGTATTTTCAATTAAAGATTTTAATTTACATTTTTAATCTACTTACAAAACAGTATGCTTCCATATGGCCTCTCAATGTTTCTTTTCATTCCAGTTAACTACCCCCTATGCCCTTCTTATCCCCATCTTCCAACCACCATCCCATGACACAGAGCACCAAGGTTCCTGCGGAAGTGTTGGGGGAAAGATGGAAGGAATTGGAGGGAACAGGAACCTCACAAGAAGACCAACAGAGACAATTAACCTAGTCTTAAAGGATTTTACAGAGACTGAGACATCAACTAAGGAGCATGAGTGTTCTAGGCCTAGGCCCCTGCACATATGTGTCCAATAAGCACCTTGGTCTTCAAATGGGGTTCCTGGTAAGTGAAGGAAAGAGTCTGTTTCTAAAATAGACTCTATTGCCTGCTTTTAGATCACTTTCCCTGGCAGGGCTGCTTACCTGGCCTCAGAGAATAAGGATATGCTCAGTCCTGATGTGACTTGATGTACAGGGGAGAGTTAATAAGGGGAAGGCAGGCTCTCATTTTCTTTGGGAGAAAGGGAGAGGACAAGGAGAGCAGGTAAGGAAAGATGGGAGGGGGAAGCCTTGGGATGGAAAGTAAATAAACTGAAATTAAAAAAAAAAAAAAGCAAAAACGAAACAAACAAACAAAAAACATTTCTAGCCCAAGTTCTATTTTTAAGTTACTTAGTTCTACTACTTTCTTCTGGATTTCTATGGGAACTATCACTTAAAAAGGCAAAGCTAACTCAGCATCAGTTAAGATAGTGATGGTTTTGTTGCTTCTGTTGTCATTTGTATGATTTTCAGGAAGATGGAAAAAGGTACATCATTTAATCTTCAATTATTTTTTTGTTTGAAAATCTATGCATGCACATAATATATATTGTTCCAATGTTCTACTCTGTGTCTGTGTCTTCCATTCAGTCCTCCCCAGGCTCCCAACTTTTCTCTTGCAACTTGCAATAGATTAATAACACATTATTTCACTTTTCCTTCTTTACGTATATTTTTCTGATGAAGATATAATTTTTGAGATTTCACATAATTATATTGATTTCTCATTTGTTTTTAGATTTGATCAGTTTTTATCTACAATGCAGTTTGTCATAAGCAACAAATATATTCTATTGTTTGTTTGTTTGTTTGTTTTCTTTTGAGGAATTAAACTTGCTGGGAGGGTTTCATTGCCATAAACCCTATAAAGGGATGATGACACATTTGTGTTTTATGAACATAGGCTTTATAATACAGTGGTAATGTGTATTCCTTGAGTCTCTCTAGCCCTTTGAACACTAGTTAAGACAAGTTATGTGGTAGCATCTCGTGATTGCTTTACACATAGTCACAGCGGGATCACTGGACGTAGGAGGTTGCTTTTCTTATTTATGATTTGCCACTATAGCTTGTGATTCATTGTTTGCTCTTTTTATTTATTTTATTATTATTATTATTTTACACTTTATTCACTTTGTATCCCCCATAAGCCCCTCCCTCCTCCCCTCCCGGCCCCACCCTCCCGACCCCTTCTTCATGCATGCCCCTCCCCAAATCCACTGATAGGAGAGGTCCTCCTCTCCTTCCTTCTGATCTTAGTCTATCAGATCACATCTGGAGTGGCTGCATTGTCATCTTCTGTGGCCTGGTAAGACTGTTCTCCCCTCAGGGGGAGGTGATCAAAGAGCAGGCCTATCATATTATGTCAGAGGCAGTCCTTCTTCCCATTACTATGTAACCCACTTAGACACTAAACTGCCATGGATTACATCTGTGCAGGGGTTCTAGGTTATCCCCATGCCTGGTACTTGCTTGGAGTATGAGTCTCTGGGAAGACCCCTGTGTTCAAATCTTCTAGCTCTGTTGCTCTCCTTGTCCCAGTTGTTGTTACCTGCTTACAACATGTGAGTGCGGTGAATGAGTATATATGTATGTATTCTCATGCCAGTGGGTGACTGGGTATGTGTTTGTGTGTAGATCTGATGCCCAGTGTTTTCCTCAATGGTTCTCCATCTTTTTTATTGAGATGGACGTCTGAGAGGATCTGATTCTAGGAATTTTTGCTAGTCTGGGCTAGCCAGCTGGTTCTTGTGATTTCCTAGCTCAGCCTCTACAGTGCTGTTGCCGGGACGACAGGGGCCACCACATCCACCCAACATTCACATATATACTGGAATAAAAACCTCAGTCCTTACTCGTGTACAGGATGCACTTTACCTGCTGAGCAATTGCTACATCCGGACTCTACATTTCTCAGTTACTTTCTTTAGTGAAACTAGGAAGAGTAAACAGGACAGGAGCCTATCACAGAGGGCTTTTGAATGGTTCTACCCATCAAGTTATCAAAGCAGATGCTAAGACTCATAGCCAAACTTTGGGCAGAGTGCAGGGAATCATATGAGCTAAAGGGTAGATGAAAGACACGGAGGGGACAGGAACTCCACAAGGAGAGCAACAGAACAAATAAAAAAAAAATCTGGGCCCAGTGGTCTTTTCTGAGACTGATAATCCAAACAAGGGTCATGCATAGAGATAATCTAGAAGCCCTGCCCAGATGTAGCCCATGGCAGCTCAGTATCCAAGTGGGTACCCTAGTAATGGAAACAGGGACTGTCTCTGATGTGAACCCAGTGGCTGGCTCTTTGATCCCCTCCCCGTGAGGGGAAGCAACCTTACCAGGCCACAGAGGAAGATAATACAGCCAGTCCTGATGAAACCTGATAGACTAGAAACAGATGAAAGGGGAGAGGAACCTCCCCTATTAATGGATTTAGGGAGTGTAATGAGCCTGTAAGACAGCAAAATTGTCAGGAGCAAAGATAAGAGACATTTTTGGTGACAGTGACTGGGCAACGTCCCTAAGACATTGAGAGCTTGTAAGGCAGCAGAGCTGTCAAGGATAGAAAAGAAGATATAGTAACTAAGTAATGCTCTTAAGGCAGTGATGTATGTGCGTACATGTGAAAGAATGATAAGCCAAGTGATGCCCCCCAAAAATGTGTAAAAACTGGAACCTGAGCCCACTTGGGCGGAGCAGGCCAGTCTCTTTGATGAGTAAGCCAAGAGATGGCCACTAACCAGCCAATTCCCGAATGGGTGTTTGAAAAGCCCAGACCACCTTAACAAACCAGTTCTGAAAGGACCACCTTATCAGATGGCCCTGGAAGGAGGCTTCCCAGCAACCACAGCTTCCTTCACATCTGAGGCCTGGCTGGAGCAGAGAAGCAACAAGGCCTGTCAAGTCATCAGAAGACGCATCTGAGGCACGGCTGGAACTGCGAAGTTCCAGGGCCTAGAAGACACTGACGCCAGAGGCAAAAGTGTCCGAGCCCGTACCTGTGGCCAGGTCGTATTTCCCATAAGATGTATAATGACTAGGCAACTTTTAGATATTTTGTGATTTCTGTGATTAAAGCAGCATTCAAAAATCATTCTGGCGTTGGCTTTTATCAATACCTTGCTGCCCTTTGTGTCATTTCCCTTAAAGTCTTCTGGCATAATTAAGCGCTTGTGACAGGGAGGGACATGGGAGGAGACCATTGAGGGAGGGTGGGATTGGGAGAGGGCTACACTGGGATTCAAAGTGAATAAAGTATAATTTATTTTAAAAGTTAATTTAAAAAAAGAAAATAAGAAGAGTAGATTACTTGGCTGTAATTAAAATGTTTGCTCTTGTTACTCTAAACTTGTTTCAGGAATGGTGTCAACATTAACACTCAAACCTTTAGAAGATTGAACCTAATGTTATTGTAATTAATCAGAAACAGTGTCTCTGTGTGTAGAGGCTTTGACTGGCCTTGGACTCATGATCTTCCTCTCTGAACTGATTGTGGGAATGTTACTATTATGAATGATCCAACCTAGCTATCTTAATTTAAGGGAGACAAGGAAAACATAAATGACTCAAAACATAACACTTACTTGTAAATTATCTGCTCTGTTTCATAGGAAAGCTTATTTTTTTTGTATCAACTTGATTACTTCACATCTGTTTTTTTCCTGTTTTCATTTCCCGCTTTGTTATTAAAAAAAAAAAAACCTTTAATGACAATATTTTATTTTTGTTCTAACATTAATCTTTATCACTATAAAAAGCACTCTCCTATTGCAGACATTTTTAGAAATGGCACAGAATGATGAATAAAGTTTATAAAACATTACAACACAAGGATTTGGTTGTAATAACTTTTACTGTATATTTATATTATTATTTTACAGATTAAAAAGATACAGTTGGTGATGTGCACAGTTGAAATCTGTTTGTGTTCTGTTGTATTTTGTTTCTGTAACTTGAATTCAATTGCAATCATTTGCTCCCCAGTGGCCATGTATTTAATAACTTTTTATGAAGAAAATTAAATTAGAGATAAATATATTTTGTATCAGTGTTTCTCATGGTTTCATACCATTGTTATATATTATGTAGAAACAGAATCCTTGGACAAAGGAAAGTATGCTTATGCTGCCCAGGTGCATGAATGCTATGCATTACATAAAATTGTACTTACATCACTGATAAAATTATTCAGCGTTAGTTGCTTGTCTACTAAGCACAAGACCTGGGGTAAAGCCACCAGGTCACACATATTACTTATAGCTTGGTATCTAATAATTGTTGACATAATGGGGGGGATGTCTGACATCCATAAGCAGAGAGAAAAACTATTGCATGAGGCAGTGTGTGCAGCACAGTGTCCTTCATCTCCATAATATTGAAATCTACAACTATAAGTAGCCATTTTCCCTTAAGGTAATGTCGGAGCCGAGCATGAACCAAGCTCACAGTAAGACTGTAACTGTTAGTTTTAGAAACCCTTCCTTCCCAAGGCTAACCACTTGTATCTACAACACCTTTATCCTGCATTTCTCCTCCAGCAAGGACCCCTTCTCCTTCTGTCTATGAATCCTGAACCTCATTGTTTGTGGACAATCAGAAACTAACCACCTTCTCTCTCTTTGGGAGAATTGCTTTGCTTTGAAATTGCAGGAAAGCCTTCATTTAATGTTTGCATTTGATTCAAAAGCCTGAGCAGCCTCAGCAAGGAAAAACAAATGAATATAAAATAGATGAGGAAAAAAGGGAGAGAATGAGAAATCAGATTCAGCAGAATTTTTTTTTTGCTTGTTTGTTTTTCTTCAGTTTTTCAGTCAGAGAGACACAGGCATACCACCACATGTGCAGCTCACAAACTCGGAAACTCAAAGATGGTGGTGAATGTGAAATTTACTGAGCTACAATGAGACAGAATGTAGATATCTATCGTTTGCATAGATCGCTTCTCTGCCATCAATGCAACTGCCAACGGATTAATGTTTAGTGACTGGTAGTCCTTTGCTTACACTTTTCTTTCTAAATACACAATTAAGGTTACAAAAAGAAGTGCCTTTATTACCCTCCTTTGCTTAAACTCAAATGGTTGAAGGTCTTTTAATCTTTAAAATCTCCTATAAGAATTAGCACCCTCATCTTTAAACTGCTTCCAATGATGGTTTGAGCTGCTTCAGGCTCCAAATATTGCCTAAAATTTCATTTTCCCCAGTATCTTTTAAGAGACACCAGTTATGCATTAGAACCTAGTAAAGTGATTACTTCTAGGCATATATTTGGAAAAAATACACCAGAGAATGTAATTACAGCATTGTTTGTAATGAAAACAATTGGAAACAATTTAAATAAACATCCATATGACATTGATAAATAAAGTATGAGGTATTTATGAACTGGAAACTTGTTCTGAAATGAAAGTGAATGAACTGGAATTTTATGCATCAATATGCCAGAATTATTATATTTACTAAAATTGCAGGATACTGAATGATTCATACTGTATGATAATGTTATATAATGTTTGAGAATATGAGAGGCGATTGCAAACAAAAATTATATTTCTATAAATAAATAATAACAGTATAATAAACATTTGTAAAAATGGAACAAACCAAAAAAGTCAGGGGATTTATTACTTTTGCATAGGGTAATGGGAAGAGAATCAGAGATGAAATTAGAGAGGAAACCACAAATCTGTTTCAATAGCAGTGAAGTCAGTGGTAAAAGTTACAATTTTATTTAGTTGGGCTGTAGCATTCTAATGTTATGATATTATTGTTTTAAAATAATTGAGTGTATAAATGATTGTAGTAAATCAAGATGTAAATGCAAGCATTATTTCCAAAACAACAACAGCAACAAGAGTATGTGTCTTAGTCATTTTTGTTCAACAAAGAATTCAGACACCTTAGTTCTACTTCAAACCAAGTAAATCAGGCTCAACGGGAATTAAACACCAGAGAAAGCAGCTGACTCTGTGTGCATTCCCTTACAAACACAACAGTCTCCAGGATGTGTTGTGTTTATTACATAGTGCACTTTGAGGTGACTGGTTTGGAAAACAGCCACTCATCCTTTTAAACCATATTTAAAAAAAATTCAATATTATCCTAAAGGTTTGATTGATAGAATCAATTTCATTTTAACCTACATCTTTAAACAGATATAAAGATAATGACCGTCTAGAAACACACCTCTAACTTATTTTCCTGACTACTTGGCAAAATAAAGAGTATCAGCCAAATGCTTCCTTGATCTTCCCTTTTGCCCACCAGCATTCTTTTTTTTCTGCTAATTTTATCATGGATATCAAAATCAGCACTTTTAGAATTTTATCATTGACTAAGACCAACAGCTCTCCATTGCTACTGTCTTTAAAAGTTAATCTGTTATCCCCTCCAGGTCTTTCTATCTTCCCCTTCTTCCATAAGCATACCTACACTCTGCCCAAAGTTTGGCTATGAGTCTCAACATCTGCTTAGATACCCTGATGGGTAGAATCTTTCAGAGACCCCAAGGCTTGTGTCCTATTCCCTGTCATTTCCTACTTCTGAAGTCTATCCTGCTTGTCCTGAATGAAGACAAGAGCTCCACAAACAGACAAAACCTCTGGGCTCAGGGGGTCTTGTAGAGACTGATGAATCAACCAAGGACCATGCATGGAGAGGACTTAGATCCTCTGTTCAGATGTAGTCCATGGACAGCTTAGTCTCTGTATGGTTCCCTACTAAGGGAGTAGGGTCTGTCTCTGTCATGGACTTGGTAGCTGGATCTTTGATCACCTCCCACTGGTGAGGAGGCCTAACTAGGTCACAGTGAGATAGAATCCAGAGAGTCCTGATGGGATCTGATAGGCTAGGATAAAATAGTAGGGGAAGAGGACCCCCCCCCCCAATCAGTAGAACAGAGGGACATGCGGGAGAAGAAGGAGGGAGGGTAGCAGGGATGCAAAGTGAATAAATTGTAATAAATAATAAAGAAAAAAGTCAATCTCGGTTAATTTATGTAACAGTTGACAAGTTGAAGACTTAATATGGCAAAGCAAGGGTTTGAATTACACTGTACACATTTAAGCCCAATCCTTTAGCCATGCAATTAATCCTGTTAGCAACTATAAATACTATCATTCTGAATTATAGATCCAGCCTTCTCATGATTGTTTACTTTCTGTTATTTGCTTGGGTAGTTGTTTGTTGCAAATTAATTACAGAACTCCTCATAAATATATCTGGTACTTCCATAATGTGGTATTCTGAGTTTCTCTTGACCATGATCATAGCATTGCTGATACGAATATATTAGTCTAATCCTTTGCTTCAGTCTTTGCAGCCATTTCCTCTATTTCCTTTGTGTGAAGATCATCAGGTTTCACACCTCAACACTTGACTGGTGGATTCTGAACATCTAGTTGAACATTGATACTGCAAAGTCTTTGTTGTCACCTTAAGCTCTACAGTGAAATTAAGTCAAATAGGAACTGGTGACTTCCTTCTCTTTTTTAGCTGAACAACACTCTGTTGTCATTATTTACTGCAGCTTCATTGGACATGCTGATTATTTAAGATGACTAATGTGAACAGAGCTATAACAAAGCCATGTGGTTACATGTGTTGAGTGTTGATATAGATTGTCTCATACGCATATTCTGAGTAGTTGCAGCATATGATAGTTTTATTTTTAGTTTAATTTAACAAAACAATGTTTTGATTTTATAATATAGTTATGTCTTTTCTCCCTTTCCTTTCCACCCTCTAAACCTTCTCAGGTTTCTATGGCCCCACCCTCTCTCAAGCCCATTGCCTTCTCAGAGATTTCCAGAGTCTGTCCTAATTCATAACTTTATGCCATTTTCTTAAGGATTCCCCTTTCCATCAGGACCCTGTACTTCAGAGAAAAGCATATACAAAAAATAATAGTGACCATGTTAGGAAAAATGCTAAGGCAGGTCTTCAGAGTTTCCAAATTTCTCAGTACACAAGTACATAAAAATCACAGCCTAGGTATTGTTACAACCTTAATGACCTCAGTCTTTGAAACATTTTGTCAAGTACACATGCAATTGCAATGATTATATTAAAAATTTGTCTTATAAATATGTATTACGTTTTTCATGTTTTACAGATAAACTGAAATTTAGACCAAGGGTGACAAGTTAAGTCTGAATAACAGTAGGTAGAAATACTGATATTTATTTAGTTTTTTAAATTTTAACTGATTCAATATTTATCACAATTTATTCACTTTGGCAATAGCCCCTTCCCTCATCTCCTCCCAGTCCCACCCTCCCTCCCTCTTCTTCACCTATGCTCCTCCCCTAGTCCACTGATAAGGAGGTCCTCCTCCCCTACTATCTGACCCTAGTCTATCAGGTCTCATCAAGACTGGCTGCATCCTCTTCCTCTGTGACCTGACAAGGCTGTCCCCCCAAAAGAGGGATGAGCTCAAAAAGCCAGCTACTGCATCCATGTCAGAGACAGCCCCTGCTCCCATTAGTAGAGCCCCTGCTCCCATTAGTAGGGAACTCACATGAAGACTGAGCTACCTCTCTTCTGCATCTTCACAGGGGGTCTAGGTACTCCCCATGCACAGTGCTTGGTTGGCACATCAGTCTCCTCAGCACCCCCTGGACCCAGATTTGTTCAGTTTTAATTTAATTTTTGCAGAATATATTTCAGTATTTAAAACTTCATTCTAATTTTTACCACTGTTTCTAGGTATAAGCGGTGTAAGAAGTCTCTGTTTTGAAGAGAAAAATGTCACTGCTTGTGGCTGCCTACCAAGACCCTAAGTTCCAGGGTAGGTGAGTAATTGGGCTGAAGATTAGAGGTAACTGTGATACTTGCTGTGAAAGAACGCTGGTGTCCTGTGTCTGCCACTTGCTGGCTGAGCCAAGAAGCTTCTGCTCTATCACATGTCATTAGCAGCAGTGGTTGCAGATTTTATTCTTTCATTTGTGGGAGCCTCAGGATAGATTTTTTTTTAATGAAGCCATTTACAATAAAGGTCACTGGCTGGTTTTTGTCATAAAACTACTGGCCTGTGACTAGAAAAGGCAGGTGGAAACCTAAAGGAACGGTAAACTAAAGATATGAGAGAATAGTATTAGTATTAGCCTTTGAGATCAGGACACCAAGGCCACCATTGGTCAGCAGAACATATAAGTGAGAAGCTACAATAGAGAATAATATTCTCCTTCCTCTCCACCAGAGAAACTAATGAAATGAGATAGTGCTGCACCAAATTTTTTTATCTTTTTTTTTTTTTTGTATCTACACTTGGCATTTAAAATGACTGAACGGATATGAGATACAGAATTTTTTAATCACCAGTGATGTCTGAGGTCTTCACTAAGACAAACACAGTGTGGGTATTAGAACAATTCCTGTGCTTTGGGTCCTAAAACCATTATTTGTTATATGCAAATATGTCTTAGGAAAATCACTGTGGATCTTGCCAGGTGTGCTTTCCTCATGTAGACTGTGAGACTGTTGTGGAAAAAAACAAACAAACAAACAAACAAAACAAAACAAAACAAAAACCAGAAAATTACAACCCTGGCATGGATGCTGGCAGAGCTCCCTCTACTGCCCCTCCTAAATTCTAAAACCCCACAGACATAGGTTTCTGAGTAAAGCTGGTAGATCCAGAAGAGAAGAGACTATGGGATTTTCTTGATGCCACTGAAATGTCAATGCACATCAAAGAAACTGCTGAAAAGCAAGAAAAATTTTTCATAGAACCTGTCTTGCCTGGAAAAAGGAGGGAGGATGTCTTAGTATCTCTCAACTTTGGTAGGGCTCTTCAGTGATTAAATAATGATTTCATTTAACAAATATGGCACCATTAAATGTATTTATCTTTTACAAATATAACTAATTCAAGTCACTTTATTTCTCCTGGAGAACTTTTGTGTGAGAACATTTCCTTACATTTCTAATATCTGAGAAAAACTAGAGGAAATTTTCTAAAAGGTAACCCCTTCTCTCCCCAACTAGAGTATTACAGTTTTTATTTCTTTGTTTGGGGGGAACTTGAAATAGGATGTCACTAAATAGTACTGGTTGTCCTTGAACTCACTGAGAACTTCCTACATCTCTCTTGAGTGTTCAGGATAAAAGTGTGTTCCACTACCCCTGTCTTTTGCTTATTTATTTATTTATTTGTTTTATTTTATTTTATTTATTCATTTATTTATTTATTTACATGCTCACTTACTTATTTTTATACTTAATCCATGGGAGTCTCCTTAAGCCTGAATTATTCAAGTATTATATTACTGGCAGGCCTGTCACCTCAACTTTTCTGTTTCTTCAGTTACCTTTATTGTCAACGCCTACATTTCCACTTCCCACCCTTTATAACATTAAGTAGTATATAAGCACATTTCTGCTGATGAGGATAGCATTTCAAAAGACATTGAAGGAAAGGAGATCTGTATTCACAGATTCTGAGCCAGGGTATCCTAAACTTCATGGTATTTTGGCATGGACAACAACTGTTGAATGAAATGAGAAGTGGAGTGCCACTAACAAAATAGAACAAGGATAATGCATGAAACACCAGAAAATGTAGGTAATGGTTATGGAATAAGGGTACTGTAACAAGAGGTGATGGAAAATAAGCTGGAGAGATGATGCAGAGTTGAAGAGCACTTGCTGCTCCTGCAGAAGATAAGATTTTGGGTGATAACGCACATAACAAATAACTGCCTATAAAAACATTTTGAGGAATCCAACATCACCGACTGGCCTCTACAGGTAATTGTACCATTTGGTGCACACATTCTTTCGAAATCTATTTCTATTCTTTTCTATAAAGAACTCAAAAGAAAAAAGAAAAATGACAAAATAACCACCAAAAATGTTGAATATAATTAACAATTCACAATTGTTATAATTAACAATTCAATTCAAATTTATATATATAAAATACTGGTAAGGATACAACTAAATAACCCTCTCATATTTTATTTAAAATGTCATAAACACTCAGAAATATCTCTTAAATAATTAAATTGGAAATCACCATATGACCCAAAAGTTATACTCACAGAAACTTATCCCAGGGAAAATTACACTTATGTTCATACCAGAAGTTGATTTGTTACTGGATGTTCTATAGTGACTTAATTTGTCAGATCTTCAAATAAAGAGCACTATAGACAGCTACTCATTAATAGAAAAATTGTGCTCTTGTTTTAATGTTCATGCCATATACCAGTCAACAATAAAAATAATCAAACTGTTTCAGATATATGTAATCATTGCACATCCTTTTAAATTATACTTAAAAAAGGATAGTAATGGTAGGCGGCAGTCTTATCTTTATTTTTGTTGAATAAAGAAAAAGGACAAAGAAAAAAAAAGTAGCTTAGAAAAAACTGCTTGAAAGACCATTCCTTTGTGGAATATATCACCTGAACGAAAACACGTTCTGTGTATATACTAAGTTGCACAGTGACAAAAAATTGAATATTGCTGTCATTAAATATCCTATATTTCATGGCCACAAGATTATGTCATTATTACAAGTAAATGCTTTATAATGCCACACTTGTTTCTGGGATATCTGATCTAGATAAACTGTCTTGCAGCTGGACCCAGAGAGTCATTGTGGTGTAATGATGGTTCAATTCCAATGAGACTGTTTCTGGTAAAATTAAAAGACTAAACAATTATATTTAATGACATCCAATTTGATCAAGGGAAAACTTTTGGTCTCCTTTAATCTCCAAGTTACAAATCAGCGAGACAAGAAGACCAGCCATGAAATGATTTAGAGCAGCTGTAGGAAGTCCCATCAATGAGGAAACTAATTTAGGCAACAGTAAAACATGGACTTCTTAAAGAAGTTGTATATCAGGATGCACTCGCTGTGGTCATCAATGAGGAAATCAAATATTTTGTTATCCCTTTTTGTTACAGTGTCATTGACATATTGCAACAAAATGAATGGCATGCCATTCTTAGCCCTCTTTTTTTTCTGTGTCTTTGCCTTTGTCTGTCTGTCTATCTATCTATCTATCTATCTGTCTATCTGTCTATCTATCTCTATGTCCTAGTCTTTCTTCTTGACTTCCCAAATCCATGCCAGCTTGATTCAGAAACCAAAGCCGTCATTCTGGAAAAGATTCAAGGACATATGGAACATCACATTAAAGTTCCAGTAGACAAGCATGTTGCGGGTTTTCCACCTGGAATAAAGACTCGCAAGACTCAAACAGTTATTTACAAATACCTTTGCATATAGCTAAGCTCTTCTTAATTAAAATAACCCATTTTATCAGTATACATATTTCCATGTGGCTGTTACTGTGCAGGTACCATAAATCTGTACTCCTCACATCTTTTTCAATGAATCTCCTGCCTCTGGCTTTATCCCAGAATACTTTCTGCCTGCCAAATGTCCCACCTTCTATTTCCTACCTAAGCTCCAGGCAATAATATTGTTTAATTGACAGATGTTGCACCCATACAGTATATAAGATATTTTCTCAACACATGCACAGCGAGACAGTACAAAAAATGTATCCAGAAGTGATTACTGCAGCTATGAAGGGTTGAGCTCATAGTTCAAACCATCAGAGCTGACTCAAATTGGAGACATATTTTAATGTTTAGTCACCAGGGAATAACAGTATTTGGGAAGGATTAGAAGGTGTGGCCTTATTTGTGTAGGTGTGGCCTTGTTGAAGGGAATGTGTCACTGGAAATGGTCTTTGAGGTTTTAAAAGCCAGACCCATTTTCTCTCTCTCAGCCCATGTATCTCTCTGAGAGAATGTATCTCTCAGCTACTGCTACAGCACCTGCTTGCAGGCAACCAATGCTCCCTGCCATGGTGATAATAGAGGAAACCTTTGAAACTCTGAACAAGCCCCAATTAATTCCTTATAAGAATTAATGCCTTGGCCATGGTGGTCTCTTCACAGAAAGAGAACAATGACTAAGATACGGATATTCAAAGATGACTTGAAATTAAGGCCACTCATGGATATCATTGAGCCTATTTATTATTTTCTGTTAAAACAAGGATGTTAATATTTCTGTTTTGTGGTTATTCTACAAATTAAATATGTAAATAGTGTAAGATGTTTGTTTACGGGCTGTGTTTTAGATGAGTTAACATATTCTTTATGTATTCAGATTTAACTGACTATTTAAATAGAAAATGTTAGCTTCAGTGGGAGAGAGTTGGTAATTTTAGGCAGCACAACTTTAAACTAGTTTGCATGCAGGAAAACTGTGCCCTGTGCTGATGGCTAATGTTACTAACTCCTGAATAGAAATGTTTCAGAAAATGCCTAGAGGTAGCATGTAATGCTTACCGAGAAAGGAGAAGATCAAAATTTGGATTGGATTAATCTACATTTCAATTTTGAAAACACATTACTGCCTCAAGACTAGTTCTAGAAAAAAATACCTACATTCAAATTGGTAATTTATCAATTATTTTACATGTATATATGTACGTGTACATCTACACAGATTCTGAAATACATAAATACAACCTATTACACTTATGCATGTAACAACAATTAACGTAAAATGAGGCTGTAAGTTTGAAAGAGAATAAGGAGGGGTACATGGGAGAGTTCAGGAAAATGAAATGAAGAGGAAAATGATGTAATTTTATAATATCAAAAATATAAGAAGTAATTTAAGCTTCATTACAAAAGCATCTTTTAAAACACAGAGGATACCTGTAAGATTGTCTGCTAGGTAAAGATGCTTGTGAGCATGCCCGAGAACATGAAGCCAATACCCATACCTACGTGCTGGAATGAAAAAAGAATGATGCTCAGAAGTCATTTGTATATTGACAAATTTGTGACTTGGCACATAAACACATATATACACATATGTGTATGCTAACAAGTACCCACAAACACGTACACATAAGCGAATAAATAAAATTAAAATATATTTAAAAAATAAAGAGCAAAAAGCAAAGGTTTGATGAGTAAATCCTAGGGTTTCCCCTCCTTGTTCTATGCCCAAAACATGGATTCTTACTCAGCAATATACACAGGCAGCCAATACATATTAGTTAAGATGTGAAAACATATAAATGTACATAAATAAACAGATGGATAATGAATGTCATATATATATATACAGATAGATAGATAGATAGATAGATAGATAGATAGATAGATAGATAGATAGATAGATAGATACACAAACACCACCATGGAATACTAGTGGGTCCTCATTCCCATACAATAGGCTGTGTGAATGCCACATGTTATAAACACAGAAGTGAGGAAAGTATAAAGGGATCGTTGGAGATGTTGCTTGAAATATAAAGTGGGGAAACAGAATAATGAACCAGGAGATCCAACTAGAGAAAAGGGAGGGAAGTCAATGAAGAGGAGAAGGGATGAGGGACAAATAACACCAAGGTTGTCTGCTAACATCTCAGTTCATAAAATTTTATGTTTACTTAATATTATACACACTAAATGTAAGTATTATTGTAATGTAACTTATAATATATATAAGTTATAATATATAACTTATATAAGTTATATATTATAACTTATATATATTATATATAATGTGTATAAAAGTATACACATTCACCCACACATATGAATATGTTTATATATACAAATTATACAACTTTTTTTTTAAGGAAAGCTAATCTGGGTGAGCTTATAATGCTTCTCATAAGAACCAAAGACTAACAAAACTACAGTACAAGGCACTAGATCCCTCATTTCAAATGGGTGGTCAGGGTAGGTCATTGACTCTACAAACAATATCGATTTTCAGTGCATCCCTTGTTTGCCTCAGGGATTGAGGGTGGGCATCTATTGTTGAAGACACCACACAATTAGGACACAGGACTCTGATGATTCAAGCTGGATCTGACCTAAGAGCCTCTTTCCTACTGTCCTGCTTCCACAGTTTCAGAAAATACTGTTCAAGCTGCCAAGTGAGGAAAGCAATTTGTCAGTCCTCGTCAACAACAACACCTATGAACCACAACAATTTCCAGCATGGCAAGTTATGCTTAAAGGTGCAGTAATTGGCACTCACGTGTCAGTGGAAACCAACAGCTGTGTAATTGGACTGCAGTCCCACACAGCATGGCAGAAACCATGCATGGTCCTGGATACTGGCCCGCCTCCAGGCCCAGTGAAACCAAGAATTTTAGAAAACAAAACAAAATCACAAACCACTACCACCACTATGTTAGTCCAACATCATTCCTATTACTTTCTAAACTGTATTTTTATGCCCACAGGTAAGTATGGCTACAATCCCTCATCAAAGAAGTTTCTCTTTACAGTAAGTAGGAACAGTCACAGACAATCAAAACTGAACACTGTAGGCATAAATAGTTTGTGGAGAAGTCCAAGTGAATGTCAGCATCATGGTGTCCGCTATATAAGCTCAGGGAACATTGCAGAAGGAAGTGAGGAAAGATCATAAGAGCCAAGGCACTAGAAAGTCTCCTGTGAACGACATGCTCTTAGAAATGGCTGCAAATGTAAGACCAGAAAGAAAATGGCAATGTCGGTGAACTTGTTAGCATGAAAGAGGAACATTTTTATGGGGTCTCATTTGAAAAAAAAAAAAAAATCACAGGCAACTGGTGACTCCTGAGAGAAAGAGAATTTGATCTTCCCAGGGTTAAGACTTCTTATTGTAGATCCAATGCAGAGTGGTCAGAAACCAAATACACATAAATTAGAAATGTAGACTTAACAGGCAGTACGCATACATACATAATACATAACAATAATACACAATGAATACATATATACATAGTACATAGATATATACCTTCATATGTGTATATATGCTTGTATAGATATGCATACACGTCTATATGAATAGATACTTTTATATGTAAATAATAATTATCTAATAAAATAAAAAGAGACTATCAACTTGAGAGTAAGAGGGACAAGACAAGAATTTGAAAGGTGATAGGAGGGGCTAGAAAGAGGAAAGAGAAAGGAGAATATGATAGAATAATATTTCAGTTAAAAACCTAATAAAAGGAGAAGAAGAGGAAGAGGAGCACAAGAGAAAGAAAAGAAGGAAGGAAAAAAGAAAGGAAAGGAAAGAGAGGAACAAAGAGATATCATAGTATTTTCAATTAAAAAAGTTTCCTGTAACTGAATTTCTTCCACAGGAAACCAAGAACAAAGGCTTTGTTCCGATGTTCATGTTTTATGATAATTCACCACTGGATGTATGTTTTCTCTATAGACTGGGTATTTACCATGCTTAAGAATACAACATAACTGGATTATTACTTCCAATAAAATGAGTTTAATATTCTATGAAACTTATAGATACAATATGTTTCTTTTTCCTTCAAAATCAATAGGGAAAATCACTTTGACTGACAATGAGGTTGCCTTAAAATTTTACACATGCAGGGTGGATAAAGTGTAATTAATAAAAATAAAAAAAGAGAAAAAGAAATATAAAAAATTTTTAAAAAGAACAAAAAAATTTACATCATGTACAAACTTTCTTTGGATGTATTTGAGTCACACAAATCATGCAATTTACAAAATATAAGCACTAAAAACAAAATGCTCACTTAATAAATACATGATATAAAATAATTTTGTTGTTCATAAAGTTTGCCTTGCTCTGTTGTACTGAGTTTGCAAAACACATATAAAAATTGCATTTGTGGTTTACATGAAATTAACATGGCAACATATAATCTTAAAAGTCTGTTATAATACCAATATGAAGATTTTTGAAATGCATCTCAATGTATTATAGAAGAGTTGAGGAAATTCTGTGTTATGTGACATTTTGAAAACAGAAAATAAGTGAGTACCATACCTTGTGTGTCTTTCTAGGTCTCTGTTACCTCACGCAGGATTATCTTTCCTACTTCCATCCATTTGCCTGCAAATTTCATAATTTCCTTGTTTTTAATAGCTGAGAAATATTCCATTGTGTAAATGTGCCAGTCTCTTTATCCATTCTTCATTTGAGGGACATCTACACTGTTTCCAGATTATAGCTATTACAAATAAAGCTTCTATGAACATAGTTGACAGATGTCCTTGTTGTATGGTTGAGCATCTTTCAGATATATGCCAAGGAGTGGGACATCTGGTTCTTGAGGTAGAACTGTTCCAAATTTTCTGAGAAAGTGCTAGATTGATTTTGAGAGAGTTTGTACAAGTTTGCACTCCCACCAGTAATGGAGGAGGGTTCCCCTTTCTCCACATATTTCCAGCATGTGTTTGCATTTGAGTTTTTTATTTTAGCCATTCTGACAGCTGTAAGATAGAATCTCAGAGTTGTTTTGATTTACATTTCCTTGATGACTAAGGACTTTGAACATTTCTTTAAGTGTTTCTCAGCCATTCAAGATTACTTATAAGCAGATTTTAGTCGTATACTACAGGATTGACATGCTAAAATGTACAGACCCCAAGAAGATAAGTGATATGGAGCACCAATAGGAGGACACATAAATCTCACTCTGAAGGGGAAATAGAATAGACACAGGCAGTGATTAAAGAGTGGGAACATGGTAGAAAAGGCAGTGCAGAGAGAAATAAGGGAGGAGATCAAAACTGTGGAGAGTAGGGTAGGAGGGCAGAGGGCCTGCACAGAAAAGAGAAATGGTAGCTGGAGGCAGCTCTGTGACAAGCTGCAGACCTAAATCAGAATGGGACTCTGGGAGAATATGAGGGAGACTCTAGGTAAGATATTTAGTAGCGGTGACAGGGAGACCAAGGAGGACACCCTTTAGACAAGACTCCTAGTGGAAGGAGGAGATCACCACCCATCCACAAAAGCCCCAAATCCAAAACTTACTCTATCTACAAGACCTGCAGGGACAAAGATAGAACAAGCAGAGTTTGAAGGAATATCCAACCAGTGTCAGGCCCAACCCTGATACCTTCTCTATGGAAGAAAGCCTACCCTTATCACTGTTAAAGATATTCTGATACGCTTGCAGATGAGAAGCTGGCAAAGTTGTCTTCGTAGAGGCTCCACCCAGCAATGACTCGAAACAGATACTCAGAATCACAGCCAAACACTGGGTGAAGAATAGGGAGTCTACTGGAAAAGGAGGGGGAGGATAAATGGACCTAGAGGTGACAAAAGCTCCACAAGACGACAATCCCAGAGGGAGCTATGGAATCGGAAGCACCAACCAAGGACAATGCATGATCTGTACCTATGTCCTCTACTTATAAGTAGCTTATAAGCATCTTGGGCATCCCAAGATGATGTGAGCCCACTAGTTAGGGGAGTGAGGCACATCTTTGACATGGACTATCTTGCCTGCTTTTTGTTCATTCTCCCCTGATATCAGGACTGCACTACCAGGCCACAGGGGAGGAAGAAGAACTCAGTCCTCATGTGAATAGATGAGTTGGGATGTCGGAGGGGAGGGCTCCCATATTCTAAGGGGAACTACAAAAGGGAGGGTGGGACCTGGAGGAGAAGACAGAAGGGCCTATGACTAAGATGTAAATTGATTTAATTAAAAAAATAGAAAATATACGTTTTTCTCATTAACATGACATTTCAAAGAGTCATTACAACACGTGGCTTTGATCAGGATTTCTACAAATTAAAGTTGTTCTGTTTGAATTAAAGGAAATAATGAAAGCAAGTTGGTCACTCCTATTAATTATTATTAAACAGATGATCATTTGAGGAGTAATGTTTCAATTTCCCTATATCACCAAGATTCTTGGAAGCATATTGTCCTAAATGTATCTTGTGGTTATGGGTAAAGAATAATTGTAATGCAAAAAGATAAGATATTTACATTTACATAGGCATATTTCTATTTCAATATAAGACTTTTCTCAGAAAGTTTCTCCATATAAAACCCTACAAAAAGACAAACATAGCAAGACTAATTAATGCAAAACAGAATAAAGACAGTTTTATGGTATTGCAAAAGAAAATTATCTAATACTTCAGCACAAAGAATGAAAACACCAGGATTTATGATATGCATCTAGTATTAGGAATTTGGAACACATCTGGTATTGTGTGCCTTTTGTAACACTGTTATCTGTAAATATATTTGCTTCCTTTCTGAAGCAGAATCAACACTAAAAATGCATGTGAGTTCTTTTATTTTTAATTATCTTAAGGGAAAATATCATCCTCTAATTGGCTATCTAAATACCCTATTTTAGACAAATTAAAAGGGAAAACACAAATGGAAACAAATATTGCAAAAACAAGAGTATATTAAATACTGTTTACTAAGCCCTAGGGTGCTTCCATCTCACAGAAGGAAGAGCCCATTATTATCGTCTGTGAATAGAAGCAGAGCATGAGAACAAAATACACATTCTAAAATATCATATAGATTTTATTTTAGTATCAAGATGAAATGCAGTAACTACAGCTGAGAGAAAGTACCTTTACTTCAAGATACTCCCAACTTAGAACACAGGACAGTGTGTTTATTAATTTGATTATCATAGCACCGATATGATATGCCTCAGATTATTTTTTAATGTTCTGTGAAGAATAAGCATGATCAGGTAGGCTGACAATAGACCTTCTGCATTCCCTCTGTTTCTCCAGATCCAGTCCTCACTGTTGTCCCTAGCACCGCAACAAAACACCAGCTACAACCTCCCTTCACCCTCAGCCCACACCTTCTATGCATCCCAAAGACCATCTCCTCCTGCCCTCATTCTCCTATTTAGTCTTGAATCCCAGACTCAAGTACCAGCAGGAATTCCCTCATAATACACCAGTCAAAAAGGTCAATAAAACAGGCAACATACAGGCCTCACACACTCTGAAAATCCAGAGAGGAAACTGAAACAGAGGAACAAAACATCCACCTAACAAAGACAAACCCAGAAACCAAAACCTACACATACACTCATCCCATATACTAAGAAACCAGCTTAAGAATATCACTTCTGGGCCTATACCAGAATGATATTCCATCAGAACAAAGACATTTGCTCAATTATGTTCATAACAGCTATATTATTAAAAGTCAGAATCTGGAAACAACCTAGATATTCCATGACTGAAGAATGGATAAAGAAACTGTGATACGTTTACACATTGGAATACCACTTGGCAATGAAAAACAAGAAAATCATGAAATTTGCAGGCAAATGGTAGGAACTAGAAAAGATCATCCTGAGTGAGGTAACCCAGAACAAGAAAAACATGCATGGTATATACTCACTTATAAACAGATATTAGCCATAAATGATACAGGAAAACCATACTAGAATCCACAACCAATCCCACAGCCGCAAAACCAAAAGAAAGGAAACACACACACACACACACACACACACACACACACACACACACACACTTCTACCACCATCAAAATAACAGGAAGTAACAACCACTGCTCATTAATATTGCTCTCAACTGCAATAGCTCTCAACTATTACTCTCAACTGCAATAGCTTCAACTTCCTGATAAAAAGACACAGGCTAACAGAGTGGATGATTAAGCAGGACCCACCATCCTGTTGCATGCAAGAAACACACTTTTCTGCTGGGGCTTGGGGTAGGGGGTGAAGGGAATGGGGAAGGCAGAGGGAGGATAAAAGGAGGAACTGGAAAGAGAAGAGGGAGGGGGCACCCCTGAGATGTAAATAAACTGAAATTCAAAAAAAAAAGAAAAGAAAAAAAGAAAGTTAAAAAAGAAAGCACCAACCACTAAGTTCATGTCAGAGACAGGCCCTGCTCTCCTTACTAGGAAACCCACTGGAAAACTGAGCAGCCTACAGGCTTCCTCTGAGCAGGGTATCTAGGTCGTCTCCATGCATGGTCCTTGGTTGGAATAATGATCTCTGCAGGTCCCCTTGGGCACAGGTTTTTTCGCTCTGTTGTTCTTGTGGAGCCCCTGACACCTCCAGATCTTTCTGTCTCCCTCTTCTATAATGATTCTGGCACTCTGCCCAAAGTTGTTTGGCTATGAGTCTCAGTATCTCCTTTGATACCATGATTGTATTAAACAAACAAACAATCAAATAAATAAATGCTTCTTAAAGCAAAAAAACAAAAAACAAAAAAAAACACAAAAAAAACACAAAAAAAGAAAAAAGAAATAAGTAAAATAAATAAATGAACACAATCAATATCAGTCTGGCCCATATGCCTCCGTTAAAGCCAACTATCCTACCACAGCAGGTCACAAATATTTCAATATAGATGAAGCACAAGAAATTTACCTTAAAACCAACTATATGAAAATGATAGAAGCCTATAAAGAGGAAATGGATAAATTCCTTAAAGCAATCTAGGAAACAAACAATTGGAGAAAATGAATACATCCTTCAAATAAACCCAAAAAAGGACAAACAATTGGTGGAAGTAAATGAATCCCTTAAAGAAATTTAAGAAAAAGCAAACAATTGCAGGAAACAAAACTATTTACGACCTGAAAATGAAAATAACAAACAAAGGGAATCGTGAAAGATTAAAATTAATAACAAAAATAAAAAAGAATACAAATACAGTAACTTGAACAGAAACTAAAGAGGCAAGCTTCACCAACAGAATGCAATAGATGGAAGAGAGAATTTCAGACACTGAAGATACAAGAAATGGATACATCAACCAAAGAAAATGCTATGTCTAAAAATTCCAGACAGACACAAAGCATCCAGAAAATATGGACACACATGTGCACACACATACACACACAAACCTTAGAGTAACAGGGATAGAGTATCTTTCTTCTGAAAGATCCCAGCTCAATGCCCAGAAAATATTTTCAACAAAATCATAGAAGAAAAATTCCCTAACCTAAGGAAAGTGATGACTATAACAGTACAAGAACCATACAAAACACCATATTTATGGGTCCAATGAAGAAAATTCCTTCATTGCATAATAAGCAAAACACTAAACATACACAACAAAATCTAAAAGCCAGAAGGGCCTGGACAAACCAATGTGATGAAGACTCTAAGAGATTACAGATGCAAGCCTAAACTACTATATCTAGCAAAATTTTTAATCACTGTAGATGAAGAACATACAACATTCAATGGTAAAATCAAATATATATATATATATATATATATATATATATATATATATATATATATGTATTTTACAAACCCAGTTCTACAGAAAGTGTTAAAGGAAAACTTCATCCCAAGGAGGTTAAGTATAACCATGCAAATCAGGAAATAAATTATATCACACCAACACCAAAAGAAGGAAAGAACACGCATGCACACACACACACACAACATGCAGGTGCACACACATGCACACAGCAACACTACAATCACCATCAACAACAGCATCCAAATAACAGGAATCCACAATCGTTGTCATTAATATCTCCCGATATCAATGGGAGAATGACAAATGTATTGAGTGGAGATGGGTGGCTAAGGGAGCAGAAATGATCAAGTGTGGCAGAAGAGTGCTGGAGGGAGAGAGTGCAGAGGAAGACAGTTAAACTTGGATGCATTTGGTGGTGATGAGGAAACCTCATTCAGTGTGGGTTGTTGGGAGATCTCCAACAGACTGCCCCAGCCTACAAGTCAACAGAATGCAACCGGTTTTGCCACTGGACACCTTGCCTAGCTACAAGGCCAGTTCAGACTTTATATCCTCTGTTATTAGAACTACTCAGGAAGATTACCTCTATACATTCCAGGCAGTTTGGTCCACCATGTCTACTTGAAAATTTAGTTTTATAGTTAATACCGCATTTCTAGAGAGTTTGTTTTGAACATGCCTCTTTGGTTACATATGACAAACAGATATCTATATATTTTAATATCACAACTAATCTGCATTAACACAGATTATTAATATTTAAATATATAGTATGTTTTGGGGATATTTTTTTAATATCTGGAAGGTGAATGTTTTTAAACTGTCACCACAAGCAAAAATAAGGTTTCTGTGTTCAAGTTTAGATAGTTTTTCACACTAAAGAAGTCTTGCCAAGTATTGAGCTGTACCTGTACCTCTGGCTCTCATGGACTTGAAGGAGAAAGATGTCAGTTGTAGTCATTGGTTTTACAGTAAGTTAAAGGCAAGATTAGACAACAGAGTAAGACTTTGCCTCAAAATGAACACAACCATCTAGAAATTAAAATCAATTTTACTGGCATGACAATATTCTTACTGTCAATTCTACATTGTTTTCCTGGCTCACACAAAAATGGTGAAAATTGATTTATTTGACGTGAATCGATGGCAGTGTAAACAGTGAGCTTATTTTGATTTCTTGCCCAATTAGTTTAGATTCTTAGGTGATTTATGGGACATTTTCCCCACCCACCATTTCCAGATATTGTTCAGACCATTTCTATTTCCTTTGCACTCAATTATCAGATATCTTTTCAGATCTCAAGATTTCACTCTCCAGCAATATAACTGAACATTCACCCCAAAGTACCATCAAAGGACTCTTGGCTGGATGCTCTTCAGATTTACTTGGCCACCAAACATTCCAGGCATTCAAAAAATTAGCCTGTGAGATATTTTATAGTGCTTAGTATTATTTACATTTTAATTAATTTATATATTTAATCATTTTACAGCCTGATAGCAGCAGACCTCTCTCTTCCCTCCTTGAATCCCATACTCACATCCACCCTCCCTCCATATCCCCTCTCCTTCTCTTCAGAGAATGGTACCAGCCCACTCTAGCACCTGAAGTTGCAGGAAGCCTGTACTCTTCCTCTCCCACTGAGATCAGACATGGAGGTCCAGCTATGGGAAAGAGATCCAGAGGCAAGCAACATGTCAGAGACAACCCATGTTCCAGTTGTTAAGGAACCCGCGTGAAGACTGAGCTGCACATCTACACATGTGTTGGGCACCTGGGTCTAGGCCATGCATGCTCTTTGGTTGATGATTCAGTCTCTTTGAACCCCGATGTGCTTAGGTTAGTTTCCTCTGTAGATCTTCTAGTGTCGTACTTGACCCATCCAGCTCCCACAATCCTTCCTCCCAATCTTCCCCAAGACTCCTTGAGCTCCGCCTACTGTTTAGTTAGGAGGATACCAAATAACCCACAAAACCTTCAACCCAAAATTTGTCCTGCCTACAAGAAGCGTGGGGATATAGACAGAGCAGAAATTGGGGGGCTGGCCAACCAGTGACTGGCCCTACTTGAGTCCTACACCTTGGAAGAAAGCCAACCCCTGACAGTCATAATGATACTCTGCTTTGCTTGCAGACAGAAGCCTAGCATAACTGTTTTTTTGAGAGGCTTCATTGAACAGCTGATTGAAAAGATGCAGAGACAAAGCAATAAGCAGAGCATTATTTGCATTTTTGGCACATTTTTTTTATTGTCCATTTCTCTTCTTATATTGTAAAAACCATTCTGTGAGTACAGGAGACCAAGGATCTAGCCACTTGTATTCTGACATCAAATACTGTACTTCACATGAACACACAGACACAAAAATATGCACATTTCTCTCAATATCAATGAGTGATAGAAATGATTGCTTAAAATGGTTCTCTATCTGAAAACAATCACAGAACCTCCCTTTCTCCCTTCACTTAATAAGCTGCCAGTTCACATAAATTTGACACCATTAAGATGTTTTTTTAAATTTATTTTTGTCTATCAGACTCTTCCAATCAAACTAAACATTTAAATAAATGATCACAGACAAGAACTCTGTAGGTTTGCATAACACACACACAAACACACACACTAGATGCCACCCTTTATCTTCTTTTACACATATTGATATAAAAACTACATTATTTAGTGACAAAAGTTTGCTGAGTAGTTTCCAATATGTAAGCCTTTTGATAGAATATTAAGAATAGAATAAGTGTGTGTTATGAATATAGGAATTTATTATTTACCTTTTGTCATCTCGAGCACTATCCTATTGGCTTTGTCACTCTGATGACAAAATGCTCCTCAGATTTGAGCATGGATGTGGGTGTGTAGACACACACACACACAAAAAAAAGTAAAGAAAAAGAATAAATGAGCTTCTCTATCATATCACTCACATATAGTAGAGAGGTCAATAGTCTGATGTTGTAAACTGTCCAGTGTATATGACCTTTCCATAAACATAGAATGGATATTATGGAATAAACCAATGATGTAATCAAATTACTGTCTATGCCCTGTTCACATGGCAAACATCCTGTGAATACTGCTATACTGCTGAATTAGAAACGAATTATGACTTACAGAAATGGCTTCAATATTTTTCATTTCTCTTATACGTAAATCACATTTCCTAGCAAAAATATTAAATACATGCTTCTTTCTTATGCTGAGATTATACTAATACACTTCAGAAAAGTAAATTACTACCATGAAATAAATGTATATATTAGAAATAATATTTATAAAAACAATTAATAAAAATAAATGTAAACCTTCTACCAGAAATTAAATACAGCAAAAAAGATTTTCCTAAGAGGTAGGATGAATGAATAAACAAGTTATTGTTAAAACAAACAAACAAAATAAATAAAACAAACAGCAAACAACAAAACCACAGAACTAGTCAAATATAATTGCCAAACCGTGAATTAAAAGTCAGATATTTTTCTAGAATGTCCGTTTCAAAAGAAAAAAGTTTATTACAAATTTAAACAAAGTATTTCAACTTATGTCTTTTGGGAGAAAGCTGCTGGGGAATGTTCATCGTTTCAGTAGGGTCACACAATGGGCCGTCTGATGTTACTCTCCGAGTTAGAGCGACTATAACACTTTCGGGTATTGTTTGCATCCTTAATGCTGTGTTTCTCTTAACAAACATTAGGCAATTCAATAAGCATAGAAAATGCCAATTCTGCCTCTAGCTCATTAGCATGCCTGAACTTATGGCTATTTAATTTTATTCCAGCAATTAAAATATGGATCACACACACTGTCACCATGAGTTTCTCCACGGGAGTCACATCCCTTATTCCCAGCCTTAGGAAGAAGCCGCTAAAATTTCATTTGCCTTTACTGAGCCATGAAATGCACCGAGCTACCTGACACATGGCAGTAAAACATTCTGTGTACCGTCAGTTCCAACTTGTTGAACAACTTCGTCAGATGAAAAGATGTGCTTGCACATGCAAGGTTAGTTTCTAGACTAGAAAAATTTGCCTCAAAACTAATCTTACTTACTTACACACACAGTTCTTACGTACTTGCCTGGTGGAGTAACCCAATTATTTTCACCATGGGTCAACCTTGTGTAATTTAGCTCACATTTCAGTAAAGAACATAATTCAGTTCATTTAAAGTAAGACTCCATAAAGCCAAGAAGTTAAAATTTCATTGAACAGGCTAATTACCTTCTGCTACTGTCATCTGAGTGACTGCTGTATTGGGCATGAAAATACCCTTCAATCTTAGAAGTAAACATGGAATTTAGATCTACAATGATTATTGTTAGGTTTTTAAATACAGGCTGGTGCTTATGCACAAACAGTCTCGATTTTATAGATAATGAGCACGAAGCGGGGATAGCAAATAATTAAATATTTAAACAGAAATAACTTTATTTTGAGAGTGAAAGAAAGAAAGAAAGAAAAACAGAGTCTTATCTTAACTCATTTTTTTTTTCATATTGAGACATATATTTGAGGTTTTGAACTTACATGATAACTTGATTTCTGATAGTCACACTGCTGGAGTGAAGTGAGAAAGAATGGAAAGAAGCTTACAGATACGTGCTA
This sequence comes from Rhombomys opimus, assembly GCA_010120015.1. NCBI lineage: Eukaryota > Metazoa > Chordata > Mammalia > Rodentia > Muridae > Rhombomys > Rhombomys opimus. Next base: position 1,190,350 of record REGO01000364.1, on the reverse strand, counting down.
CTGACGTCTCAGCATTCCTTATTGCTATGTAACCTGTATCTGGCTGGTTTAGAAACACTGCACATGACTTACTGACTTTCAGATTGTCGTGTTCCTAGGAAGCCTTCCTTGGGAACTTCCAGAAGCTTCAGAATCTTCCTTCTCTGAAGGAAATTGTCTCACTGTAGTCATTCAAATACAGATAAAAATTATTAAAATTTAAGGCACACTTGTGAGTAAATATAGCAGTTTTCAAGAACAGAAATAACTTCACAAAGAAAGAACATGAGTTACTAAAGAGAGTTCTGATCCTTTAATTGACAATAGTGAACTATTGATCACTTTTACTTTTAAATTATAATTTCAGATAAGTTACTCTACGTTCAGTCTACGGCTTCCTTTAGGGAAAAAAGTGACTGATTTTACTCCAATAAATTTCAAACACACTACCTGAATTAATTTTGTGATTTGGAAAATATCAGCCCTTTTGATTTTAAAGAAGAATAAGAATTTTAAAATTAATTTTTCTTCTTTTTTTTTGGATTTGGTATCATTTTTTCTCACTAGAAGCAAAATGTATCTGTGTAGTACTTATACACATGTGGCTAATGTATCCTATCATTAATTTGTCACACATAATTAATGGTGTCCATTTCCAGATGCAGAGGAGTAATTTTGTACTTGTTGTACATATTTAAAAAAAAAAACAGTCAAGGATTCCATGGAAACATATACTCTCCCTGGACCTGTGGAAGTAACAGGATGAAAAATAGCAGTCAGAACACTTGCCAGAGGAGGAGCAGATATAATTAATTTACTATGTACACAAATCCCTATGCATTACTTATGTTTACATCCATATATTTGTAATAATACATAAAATAAAAGAATATGTTTATATATGACATGATTATATAAATGCACTTATAAAACTTTTATCATTTATGTGTATCTATAACAACACATACATTATTTTCTTACATTCCTAGCCCCAGAAGTTACTCCAGAACATGTACTTTGTTTCCGCTTTTATTTTTTATTTGTGTGTGTGTGTGTGTGTGTGTGTGTGTGTGTGTGACTGTAATGAATGTATGGAAGTGTACATATGAAGGCATATGTTTGCTTATGAATGCATAATCTGAATATAAATGTTAAATATCATCCTCAGATTTTTCCAATTTTTATTCTGAAATTGTGAACCAGGAACTTACTAATTTGGTAAGACAATCTGGACAGGGAGATGCAGGATCTTCCTGTTTCTGATTCCACAGTGTTTCGAGTATACCCAAGTGCTACAATATGTAGCTCTTTAAATGATATCTGGACTAATAAGTCAGTCCCTTATGCTTGTGTGATAAGTGCTTTACTAAAGCATCTCCTCAATCCCCTTAAGCCTTGGCTTTTTTTATATAATTTTGACCAACATTAAAATCTGTCATATAATATTCCTCTATTGAGAGTTTAATCAACATTTAAATTGAAACCTAGTCTTTAACTCACAGTGTTAGGTTACTGTACATTCAATGTTCAGTGTCACTGCTCTGTCATTCATCTGTTTCTTCCTAATGATGGTGCTAGGTCTCTGTAAAGGCTTAGAGAAGTGGGCAATAATAAGTTATGGAGAGGACAGGAACCCCACAAGGAGAGCAACAGAACCAGAAGATTTGAACACAGGGGTCTTCCCAGAGACCTATACTCCAACCAAGTACCAGGCATGGAGATAACCTAGAACCCCAGCACAGATGTAATCCATGTCAGTTCAGTGTCCAAGTGGGTTACATAGTAATGGGAAGAGGGACTGTCTCTGACAGAATCTGATTGGACTGCTCTTTGATCACCTCCCCCTGAGGGGAGAGCAGTCTTACCAGGCCACAGAAGATGACAATGCAGCCACTCTTGATGTGATCTGATAGATTAAGATCAGAAGGAAGGAGAGGAGGACCTTCCCTATCAGTGGACTTGGGAAGGGGCATGCGTGAAGAAGGGGGAGAGAGGGTGGAATCGGGAGGGAAGGAGGGAAGGGCTTATGGGGGGATACAAAGTGAATAAAGTGTAAAAAAAATTAAAAAAAAAGAAAATAAATCATCAAAATTCAATGGGACCATCAGTGTTGGTGTTCGGATATATGTTTTGTTTGTTCTTTAGAAAGTATAAAATTAAGGGAAGCTGTAGATTTTCAGTCTTCTATAAACAATGAGTTTTAACTGATGGCAGGGAAAGGGTCAAACTTTGATGGAACACTCCCTTGTCTTAAATCCATCACTGAAGATGGTGTTGGGTATCAGAACAAAAATAACTATAGGAAGTTGGGTGTTTTATCTTGGACACAGACTTCAGACATACCTTTAAGCCCTATTGCACCATCTAATGCATAAGCCCTAAATATGGGATACAGCCCTGGCATATTACTGCATAAACCAATGAAAAAGGATGGTTTTTCTGACTCATCTTCTGCACAACAGTAGCTATTCTGTTTCCAGTAGATCTGTGTTTCTTGAGCCTTCTCTTGGGTTTTTTCCTTTTGTTTTTGTTTGTTTGTTTGTTTGTTTGTTTTATTCAATTCCAATAAAGAGTTTTTATTTTATTTCATTTTCATCACTTAGAATCCTGTTTATCTTAAAATGAGATACAAAATGGTGGTGGATCTGGATGGAAGCTTAGAAAGAGAGGGAGAGAGAGAGAGAGATCAGACATGGCCTAGGCTTTGAAATCTTAAAGCTCACCCCCAGCAAAACACCTCCTATAACAAAGACACCTATACTGGACCAAGGCCACATCTCCAAAACCTTTCCTTTCATCCTTATATCAACATGAAAATAAGCATGTAAATACATGAACATTCTCTTGCAACCCACCTTATTCTGCTTTGGGATACAAATATAAATCATGGCTTCAAATTTTGTATTAACTTACTTTCCACATCTGTTTCTGTACCTCAAAGGTAGAGTACATTGCTAGCATTCCTTTCATACTGTATACTATCCTGGTCTAAAATCTCTCCCATTTAGTCATCTTGGATTCATATCATACACACTGAATGGCTTCTTAAAAATTAATCAGACTTTGAAGACAGCAATTACAAGTCTTGATATTTTGGGAAAACAATTTTCATTACATTTTCTAAAGTCTTGCTCCCTGTAAGTTGCTTAAGGTAACATGACAAGCTGATAACAATGAGGTAGAGTTGCAGCCATATGAGACCTGGGACAATCTTCTCTCCCAGATATTGACCACCTTTGTTTTGGAATATCATTGAGTAACATATAGAAGTATATTTTTCTCATAAAATAATTTTAGACATCACTGCTCTTGTAGCCAGAGGCAACTGCAAACTTTTTTCTTCTTTGTTTCCTTTACAGTAGCTTTTAATTTACATAAACTTTGAAGCCAGTGACCTATGCTTTGATCACTCCCAGTAGTAGAATACCCAATTGTCTCAGCATTACACAGTTTTCAACACTTCGTGTCAAATAATTTGTTCAAATTTTAACTTTTTTCTCATATGAATAATGACTTTAAAGAAACTTTGACCTTTTATCAGCCAAGTAATTCACACATTATCTAGAATTTTGGTTACTAAGTTCATTATTTGTATTATAACAATATTCTTTTCTTGTTTTGATTTTTAAAGACTTTTCTGGCTTCATTCATCATATTTGTTTTCAAGAGACAATTCCATCAAAACATTTTTGGCTTCAGCCCTCCATGTTTAATCTATGTACAAATATAACAAATGCATTCATTCCATTCAAAAATGTCTCTTTGTCTTAACACAAAATTTCAGCACTAAGCCCAAGTCTTATCTAAATGTCTTTTAAATCAGTGTAGTAGGAACTAGAGTTCTGATTAAATATGAGGCACAATCTTCTTCAACTCTAAACCAGAGAAACAAGACAAGTCATTTGCCTTCATAATGACAATGGTAAGACAGGCATAGGATTTGATAATGAAGAGAATAACTCAGAAAATAAGGTGTCTCTATCAAAGATAAAATCTATCAAGGCAAATTTCATTATATTTTGAAGCTCATGAATATTTATTTCATGCAGTGTAGTGAGGTTAACCCCATCAGGCAAGGCATGAGTACCAATCAATTATCAGTTGAGTTTTAACCATGTAAGATTGTCACTGGGGCTCCCTGATTACAGCTCTATGGGTAGCACCACAACCTGGATGTATTTGTCATGGGCATTCTGGCTCACCAGAATCAAGAAACATGGCTGTTTCTGAGTCGAACCCCAGGGCATCTTGCCCCTTTCTTGAAACACGGAGCGATGAAAAGCCAGATAGCTCTATCATCTGCCCTATAGATGGCAGCAGCCTGAAGGCCTCCTTCTCACTCATACCACCTCTCCTTTAACACAAGTTAGCAGCATTTCTACTGTTTTAAACTCTATTTCTTCTGTGAATTTCATTAAAATAATGGATAATTTTTATATGTAACTGTCATATGAAATTTTTATATGTAATTGTTATATGAAAACTACTACATTGTTATATGTAGTATAACATATAACTTCACAATTGCTTGTGATATACACACCTCTACACACATCTAGAGTTTCCAGGCAGTTTTTTTTTAAATTTTATTTTTCTTTTTAGTTACATTTTGTTAACTCTGTGTCCCAGCTGTATCCCACTCCCTCATTCCCTCCCCAACCCCACACTCCCTCCCTGGTCTCCTCCCTGCCCCTTTCCAAGTCCACTGATAGGGGAGGACCTCCTCCCCTTTCATTTGACCCTGTTTTATTAGGTATCTTCAGGGCTTTTTATTGGGCTATGCAATACAGGAGATCAGCTGGAGTGTAAGCTTGACCATATTTGTTCAGGCAAAAAACAAAGACCACAAGAACTTTAAATTCTGTTGCACGTGGAAACAGCCTTGTGATCCTGTAACATCTTTAGAAATAAGATTTTACAGTCAGGATTGAGTGTCTCATTATAAGAAAGGTAAGGACATACATCCTGGAAGAAAGACAGATAAGAAGTTAAGACCATATCGTTATGCTCCATGTTTTAGAAGGTTCATACCTTTAAACTGAACTCCATATACACCATCATACTAAAAATAGCATTGACTGACAGGCTTTTTTTTTAAATTATTTTTTAAGTGCGGCCAGTGCAATTCAGATGTTAGTATGCACCTACTCAAGATAAAAAGGTGTTTGATTTTCTGGTTATTATTTGATGGAATGTTTGGACCAGCTTCTCTATGTAGAAATTAATTAATTTTTTATTCACTTAACATCCTGGTTATAACCAGGGAGGGAAGGAGATTCCCTCCCACTCTCCCCATACCTCCCTTGTCTCTTCCTCATAAAAGAGGAGCTCCCTTTCCCGCCCACCCCAACTCATCAAGTTGCAGCAGGACTGAGCATGACCTCTTCCCCTCTGGCCTGGTAAGGCAGTCCTGGAAGAAGGAAGTGATCAAAAAGCTGACAAGTGTGTCTAAGTTTGATGCCATCCCCACTTACCTTACTAGACGACCCACTTGAAGCCTAAGCTCCCCATTTGTGCTATCTTTGTAGGGGGCCTAGGTCCAGTTCATGCATGCTCCTTAGTTGATGCTTCAGTCTCATCAAGCCCCTCTGGGCCCATGTTAGTTGGTTCCATTGCTCTTCTTTTGGAGCTCCTGTCATTTTCAGGTCCTTTTCTCTTTCCTTTCACTTTTCCACAAGACTCCCTAAGCAATGCCCAAAATTTGGCTGTGAGTCTCAGCGTTTGTTTTGAGGCACTGCTGGGTAGAGTCTGTCAGAGGACAACTCTGTCAGCCTCCTGTCTGCAAACTTAGCAGACAGTGTTCTAGTGTGAGGGGTTGGTACTCACCGATAGGATGGGTCTTTGGTTGGGCTAGGCATTGGTTGAGCATTTCCGCAACCTCTGCTCTATGTGGTCTATTGTTATCCCTGCACATCTTGTGGGCAGGGTGAATTTGTGATGGAAGTTTTGTGGGTGGGTTGCAGTTCCCTTCCCTCTAAATGGAGGCTAATCTAGTTAGAAAGAAGGTGTCTTCGGTTTCTACAGTTTCTTCTACTAGGAGTTACTGTTTGAATTCCCCTTATATCCTCCCAGAGGACTCCCTTTACTAAAGTCTCAGGCTTGTCACAGAGATACCCCACCCTCTGTGTTTCTTTTTCCTACAGGATTGTCCTCATGGCCTTGCTCTCACCAGGTCTGTTTCCTACCTTCTTAACTCTCTGTGATCCTTCTCCTCCCTCATTCCCCTCTGTTCAGTCACTACCTCTATGGAGTAGAATGAATTTTTTATTTGCCTTCTGTTTTAGTAGTCTTTGTCTTATTCTAATTATCCTATTCTTAGTACATTTGATATAATGTTCACTTTGTTTTTATTTCCAACTGAAACTTTGACAGTAAACTGAAACTAGGACCACATGTACTAGAATATCATAAACAAACAAACAGATAAACAAAAACCTTCAGTGTGCTCTAGAATCACCTGGGTCCCACAAGGTCATTCTTGGTACAGTAGGTTGGGAAGGTGAAATGGTCTACTTCTAATCTGACACAGCATGATGTCTAATTAGGGTTTTCCGTTATTTGGGAATGACTGTTAAGATAATAGATATGCTATACCACTCCCAGGCATATATCCACAATTTGCTCAAGTACACAATGAGGGCATTTGCTCAGCAATGTTCTTAGCGGTTTTATTCATAATAGCCAGAACCTGGAAACAGCCCAGATGTCCCTCAACTGAAGAATGGATACAGAAATGGTGGTACATTTACACAATGGAAGACTACTCAGCAATGAAAAACAAGGAAATCATGAAATTTGCAGGCAAATGGTGGGAAGCAGCCTTACCAGGCCACAAAGGAAAACAGTGCAGCCAGTCCTGATGAGACCTGATAAGCTAGGGTCAGATGGGAAGGGAGGAGGACCTCCCCTATTAATGGACTTGGAGAGGGGCATGGGAAGAAATGAGGGAGGGAGGCTGGGATTGGGAGATAATAAAGGAGAGGACTCCAGCTGGGATACAAAGTAAATACACTGTAATTAATATTAAAAAAATAAAAAGAAGTGAAAAAAAAACAAATATGTATATTTGTTAAAAGGAAAATTCCAAATCTTGCAATCATGGTTTACTGGGTATATATGAATATGCACATGGAATACATGTAATATATATGATATATGGCCACAACTCTAGAAAGCGTTAATAAAATCATGGGCAAATTCAAGATTGCAGTTATCAAATATGTGCTTTTGTGAAATCCCTTATATCATAAAGGTACATATTTGATAACTAGGCATATATCCAAAAGATGCTCAAGTATACAATTAGGACAGTTGCTCACCCATGTTTGCAGAAGCTTTATTTGTAACAGCCAGAACCTGGAAACAACCCAGATGCCCCTCTGTTGAAGAATGGATACAGAAACTGTGGTACATTTACACAATAGAATACTACTCAGCAATTAAAAACAAGAAAATCATAATATTTGCAGGCAAATGGTGGGATCTAGAAAATATCATCATGCATGAGGGATCCAAGAAGCAGAAAAACACACAGGGTATATGATCACTTATAAGTGGATATTAGACATATAATACAGGATAAACTTACTAAAATCTGTACATGTAAATAAGCTAATCAAGAATTAAGATTAATCAGTCCTCATTCAGAAAGACAAAGGGGATGGACATCAGAAGACAGAGAAAACAGGGAACAAGACAGGATCCTGCCACAAAGGGCCTCTGAAAGACTCTACCCTGCAGGGTATCAAAGCAGATGCTGAGACTTATAGCCAAACTTTGGGCAGAGTGCAAGGAATCTTATGAAAGATAAAGGAGAAAGACCTGGAGGGGACAGGAGCTCCACAAGGAGAGCAACAGAACCAAAAAATCTGGACACAGGGGTGTTTTTTTGAGACTGATACTGATACTCCAACGAAGGATCATTCGTGGATATAACCTAGAACCCCTGCACATATGTAGCCCATAGCAGCCCATAGTAGTCCAAGTGGGTTCCCTAGTAATGGGAACAGGGGCCATCTCTGACATGAACTCTTTAATCACCTTCTTCTCAGGGGGGTGAAGCCTTGCGAGGCCACAGAAGAAGACAATGCAGCCAGTCCTGATGAGACCTGATAGACTAGGATCAGATGAAAGGGTAGGAGGACCTCTCCTATCAGTGGACTGGGGTAGGGGCATGGGTGGAGAAGCATGAGGGAAGGTGGGGTTAGGAGGGGAGAAGGGAGGGGGTGCCAGGTGGGATACAAAGTGAATAAAAATCTATTCACAATTCACAATGACTATAATCGATTAAAGTTTTAAAATTGGGATTTGAGGTCAAACTTCCTCTATCCATTCATAAACTTCTCCATCTACCTGCTTATTCTTTCATTGTTTATTATTCGCTGATATTCAATAGATTATGCCTTCAAGTAGATGAATATGCTGTTTCCTTTTTTTTTTTTTTTTTCAAAATACATTACTCAATCTTCTGACTTGTAAGTAAATGTCTAAATTGTTTTGGGCATGCTGTTACTAGTGTTAATCTTTATATTTTTCCATTGATATTTTTTTAAATATCTTTTGAAATATTTATAGCTTTAGAATTATTCATCCATGGGACTTTCAAAAACTAATTTCTCTTTTTGAATGATACTATATTTGTCTTGAGTTAGAAATCATATTTTTTGTTATTTTGTTATTACTGTATTCCTGGAAATTTCCTTTCTAAGGATGGAACATTCATTAAACTTTATAGACATTATTCATCACGATGTGTTTCAGAAAGAATCATGAAACTAATTTTACCAGAGAGAAGTTAAAACCTTCAAGTGTGAACCTGATCACGTGGTAAGAAGTCCATTCAGGGTGAAGCTGAGATTTACCTAAGACGTGTCTGAATTCAAAACCTATCCTATGTTTCCAGGCTCGCATGTGAAGGTTTTCATAGCTGTTGAAACCACAGGGTGTTACCTTGAGATTGGTACTCTGGGCCTGTTTTCCTGTGTCATGTTTGGCATTCATTATGCTTATTTTGTCTCAGAGCTTTTCAGCCTTTCAATGTACTTGGCTGTTATGTCTGCGAATAATCTCCTCCTCTATTAAAGCATATTTGTCAGTCCCGGCTTAACTGTGTCTCTGTACAATATTAATATTCAAAGGCTTCTCGCTCTGCAACAAACTTCCTCCATTCCAATTATACAAGACGCTGAGATGTAGCACTGGAGTTCTTAGTTGTATTAAATTGAGAAATAGTCACAGGTCATAAACTTCCCAAATAAATGGTGCTCAAATAAGATGTGCACAGAAATTAAAGTTCTAGGTCACATTTGTTTCCAAGTGTTACTGTGTTCACAGTGTTTTCATCTCATTCATGTAATGAATCCTTATTTGTTTAATGATAGTGATTAGATGCCTTAAATTACTAGAAATCAAATTCATTTCCCTCAGCACTGGGCATGTATTTGAGAACCTTCAGTCGTGTATCAGTCGCGTATTCTCCAGGCGCCTTTTTGTAATAGTACTAAATACTTACAAACAAGCATCTGCTGCAGTGATTTAAATGTTTCCTTCTTATGCACAGTGTGTGCATTTAAAACAGAATGTGTTATTTAAAATATTAGTTATGCTCATGGATTAGAATATTTTTGTTTTGGGTAATGGAACTGAAAAGACCACCACGTGAATGAATCAGAGCATATCCTTCTGATACAAAAACACAGTTGTCTGCTTGACTGTATGTTTATTATTTATTATTCAGCTCCATGTTTCAGAAGACTTAAAATCCACACCTATAAGTGGCTAGAATGCATATCTCTAAGAGGTGCATATTGCTCTGTTAGGTGATTTTAGAGAAAGCAAACAATTTATTTTCTTGAACTATGCAGTGATTAAAACTCAATTTTGATGTTTTCTTCCTCAAAACAGAAGTAATGAATATAACTTGTCATTTTTCAAATTAGGTTATATAGTATTTCTGAAATACATCTTATATTTTATATAAAATGTATGTGGTATTTAATATGCACTTATATTTGATTTTGGTATCTAACATTCTTAAGAAATTAGTGTAAGTGATCATTTTAAGTGAAAAGAATTATGAACATAAATATGATTTAAAAGAAGTAATTTTGCAAGTCATTATTTAGTAATGTCATGGCAATATTACTTACCTGGGAAATATCTCTGAAATTTAAGTAGCATATAAGCGCTTTTTTAATACCCTGATTTTAATTCAAATCAAGTATATTGTGATAACATAGGTGTTAAATTAGTTTCATCAATACTAGGAACAAAATGAAAACATAATTCAGAGATATGCATGAATCTGGGGGTATGAAAAGAATCATGGATGAATATGTAGAAAATCCATACACAGTAAATTCTCTTTTTGAATAGCATTTTTGCAAGACTATGATCCCTTATAAGTGCAACAATAATTGTTCTTTCTGGCCACCAGACACACTAGTTACTAAACCACTGTGTCAAGAATGTGCTTTAGCATGCATTTTATTATGAATATATCTCAAATCATCAAATTAAGAAGTCAGTAAATCCCTCAGAATGCTGGATGGGAAATGAGATTTAGTATTATAGCTTTGACTGTGAAAAAAAAAAAAAAAAACTTTTCAAAGTTAAACAGAAACTACTTGGTACAAGAAATGCTTTCTCAGCAGGTAAAATTAGAGTTTTGAGATAAAAATAAAATCTGATTTCACAGATAAAAATAGACTCTGTTGTGTATCATAGAAAAAGTTATAAATATAGCTACTATAATAGGACAGTTTTTCTTTCAAATAAATTATGTATGAATGGCCTATTGGCATATGAGTAATAATCTGTAGTTACAGCAATGTTTATTATGCATGTTTAAAGAATAATGAAAAGAATATATTTATATTTCAAGTTCTGTGTTTGATGGCTTTGAATATTTTGTCTCCTGGGAGTCTAGAAGTCAGGACATTATGTTTATATTGGAGAGTGAGAGGTTAGGAATGCACACAATCCAAGAAATACATCAAAATTCAGTACCAAGGGTTCATCCAGATTTTCTGAGCTTACCTTTTTCCAGAAGTCAATATTTTTTTCTTCTGCTCCTTTTTAGCCAAATATATACTCTATTATATAATATGTAATATTATATATTTATTATATAGAGAGAATAAAACAAAGTTGTTTGAAGTACACTGAAAGAGATTGCCTACCCCACTTACTCTTGTGTTATTCCCACTTGTCAGAAATTTTGCAAATTTCTGAGATTAATATAAAATCTATCACTTTTAATGTACAAACTACTACATAAAAACTTAGGGCAAAGCGTATGGGTATAATACACTTTGGCTAATACAGAAGCATTAGCATTTAGGGCCAGCATGGATTACATTATGAAACTCTCAGTGTTTATATTAGGAATAAATATAGTGAATGTATAAATATTTCTCTGTATATAAATAAATATATAATATCTATTATAAATCTACAAATATTATATATGTGTGTACATAATTTATTATGGTATTATATTCAAACACACCTATTGTAAATTAAAAATATTGTAAGAGAAATACTTATCGTTTATCCACTAAGTATTATTGTACAGTCTACCTTAAAAGCATTCAGCATTTTACTACACTTTGAAAATCTAATTCACAGCTTATCTCGTAATAATGTATTGAACAGCACAAGCATTCATATGCATGAGTGATTTGTGTAGAGAAGACATAAAGGGTAAGATTAAATACTGAAAGCCTACTGACAACTACATAGACCGTCAGCTGTCACTTCTCTACTTTCATGATCTCGTAGCTGTCAAGACTTAAAGTTACCTTTACTTCCCAGAAATGCCAATGACTGTAGTGTCATGTACCTCCTGTGTAAGGAAAAGTTCAAAAGCCAAAGGTCAAAAGGCAAACCTTGAAACATGATTTCTAGTGAATATGTATTGTTTCATAACTTTATAAAGTGAAAGAGCAAACATATATGAAACCAGGAAAGGATGTCATTGTCTATGTCTGTACAAGCAAGTCTACAGCTGGATTTACATACACACATACTCAGTTGAGTGAGTGTATATGGTGTGTGTTTATGTGTGTGTGTGTGTGTGTGTGTGTGTGTGTGTGTGTGTGTGCTTAAAATCACCATGAATATGAACAGGCTTCTTGCAGAACTGAAAATTTGTGTGCTCAGTGTCTCTCCACACACAGATTTCAAAACCTTTCCCCCAAGAATCAAATTTTTATGTGATTTACAGATCATCTGCTTTAATTAATAATTTAGAAAATTATAAAACTGAAATCAGAAAAACAATACATCTACAAGCTTAATGTTCTATATACTCATATTTAATAATAGATCTACACATAGCTTCCTAACTGTAAATTAGTTTGTTTGAAATACTTGCAATGGAAATATTGTTATTGGATAAATTGTATTATTTACTTTTGTACTCCAAATTGTAGAAGCATTTCAATAACAGCGACTTATAGTTGGGTGAAGCCAGGTCATATGAATTTAGAATGGTAGAGACAGGCAATGTGTGATTGTGACTGCAACACTAAAAATTGACACCATATCTTTTTATTCTATTTATAATGTGGGATTTCCAGACAAACTCCCCTCACCATCCTGGAACACAATCTGGCTTGAGCTTGCACAGTTCTTGTGCATGCTGTCACAAACACTGTAAATGCTGTCACAAACACTATGAAGTCACATGTGTTCCTATTTTTTTTCTTTGTTTCCTGGAACACAGATTCTTTTTAGTACTAAACCACTTCTTTCGCTTACAATCATTTCACCCCCTTCTTCAAAGATGACTGAGCCTTTGGGGTCAGAGGCATTATAAAGATGTCACATATAGGACTGAGTACTCTGCAGTCTCATTCTTTGCACCTTGACCACTTGTGGACCTCTCTGCAAAGCAGAGCTTTTTTTTATTTTTATCAGTTATATTTTATTAATCCTGTATCCCAGCCTTGCCCCGAACCCTCATTCCCTCCCAGTCCCTCCCTCCCTCACTCATCACCACTGTGCCCCTTTCCAAGTCCACTGATAGGGGGGGACCTCCCCCCATTCATCTGATCCTGTTTTATCAGGTATCTTCATTGAGTTCCTGTTAGAAATAGTCCTTGTTCC